>QANZ01032668.1:2047-45534 GCA_003254925.1 Chamaecrista fasciculata
AGCCTGTATGGCTACCCTGCTACGGGTAACGTTGGACTAGGCCAAAGTTTGACAACTACAATGTCGGAATAGTCAAGACCTCAGGTCTAAGGCTATCGTGACAGGTGTACAGGAGAGGCTCGCCTATGACTAAACCCATGCGGGACTCTCCGGGTCGGTCCAGTAATTTTGTACCCCTTACAAAATTCCACCATGGCTCTCGAGAAGCATCTAGTGCATGTATCTCTATACACCGAGGTCATGCTGGTCTTGGTTCATTTACGTTCCCACGCGAATGATCGACCAGGGACAGTTTTAGATTAATTATCTTATAATTAATCAAGGACGCTTATCATAGTAAACATGCTAATAATATGATAACAACATAATTTATCTCTATAAATTAATCAAGAATACATATGTTCAAATAACACATAAATAAAATGATTGGCCCTAGGGCACAATCTCCATCATGCAGACCCGATGACAAAGGGCATATCTATGGGAGTTTTTCACAATCATGTCACCCATACGGGTATTGTGCAGCCCTTTCATGATGCATCGGTTTAGTGGGAGTCTGAGTAGGCAGTGTTGGAATTTAGTCCAACTTAGATTATAATTCAGTTGTTAAAGTCTTTACACTGTTTTCCCTATCGGATTCAATGTCTGTTTTATTGACTTACTTCTGAATTCTGTGCAGTTGGATATCGTCCATTTTGGATCCATATTCAGTTGTTGAGACTTTGTAGATTCAGTTCTATGACATTGTTTTCCCTATCGGATTCAATGTGTTGTATTGTCTTTCTTCTGGATTCTGATATTTTAGGATCCATAATTCAGATGTAGAAGTCATTACATTGTTTTCCCTATCGGATTCAATGTCTGTTCTAATGGCTTATTTCTGAATTCTGTATGGCTTAATGCCACTTTATGATCCAATTTTTTCAGATATTGAGAATTTATAAATTTATTACATTGTTTTCCCTATCGGATTCAATGTCTTGTGCATTATCTCATTTCTGATTCATGGTAGACTTGGTACTAATTGGTGACATAATATATATAAGTTGTTTTCTGATTCAGACTAAACTCTTATTTTGATTATTGCTATCCAAGTGGGAGATTGTTGGATTATTTCTATCAAATAATCCTAATTGTGGATTAGCACTAATCACAAGAGTTAATTTTAAATATATATTTTGGATGTATATTAAGTCACCAATTTATGTTTGAAGTACTGTCTAATTATTGGATCCGGCCATGTTTGAATTATGAATGTGAGTCATTCTGTGATAGGTCAGTCTGACTCTTAACTCATATAGGGAAAGGGCCCAACCTGCGAGACTAACTTGAACTATCAGTGTCCTATCCTATTGATAGTATAGTGTCACCTTATACCACCTTTCATATTTATATTTAATATTTTAATAAACCCTTTTTCACTATAAATATGTGGGTATGGTGGTGGAGGGGAGTGTGCCTCAAATCAGTTAGCTCAGCAGGTTGTAACTTTCTCCAGCATTCCAGGGACTAAACAGTACAATAAGCTTCCGATGGATTTCAGATCAATCTCAGGTACAATTTAATTATTTAATAAAATAATTAAATTAACTATGATCATATATTGTAGAAAATCAATCTTATAATTATAATGTGCCCCAAAGACTATTTTGAAAAATATAAAAGTTTCTTGACCTTAAATGGAAGATAAATTAAATAATAGAGATACATAGTTGTTTTTTGTGTCCCAAGGACAATATGATAAAGATGACAAACATTTGAGTTCAAAATGTGATTAATTAAGGACTTAATTGAGAGAAGTTTAATGAGAAAAGGAAGATTTTGATTCATCAAAACTCTAACGATCTTTCTGCAATTTCTTTTTTAATAACTCTCTAGTTCTTGAAATGAAATTGTAGAAAACTCCATCAATTCTTTTAGTTTGTTGTGGTTTGATTCGTTTTACCAAAGGGAGATGACCTAAACGCACAAAGAAATCTTGTTGTAGAGTGAAATATGGTATAAGCAGCAATAGAAACTAACGGATAAGATGTAGTGGAAATCGACAACTAAGATTGAGCCACGTCAGCACTTTTTGTTAAATCTTGATCGAAAATAACCACAGAGTACCAAACTGCTAACGACGCAAACCTCAAGGTACAAAAGTGTCAAATTTTGTCTTTCAGGGTACCAAAGTGGATTTGGTTCTAACCATAGGGTACCAAAGTGCATTTTACCCTATAATTAATGTTCAAAATTTCGGACCGCTATTGAACCGGTCGAAGCAACAGTTCAAAGTTAAATAATAGTCCAACCAGGATCGGACTGTTAATAATTAAATAAATTAGAAATAATATATTTAATTTAATATAATAAAAATATACTAATAAATACTAAAAATATATAATAAACTCTTTAAATTTAAGCTTGATGAAGTAAAAAGGTGAGAACTATAAGGATAAAATATCAAATATTGAAATGAAAACTACCAAGTAGTGTATCATTTTAAATCTAAACTTAATAAGAAAAAAAAAAATCCTTTACAATAACATCATTTTAATCCAAAAAAATAAAAAAGGAAAAAGAAAAAAAAATAAAAACCGGTTCAACCCCAAAACCGTTCGATTCAGGGCAATTTTTTGCGATTTTTGGCGGGTTCATCTAGCTGTTGACTGATTCTGTATGAGGCCAATTTTGTATCCAACTCAGACTAGACCTCTGGTCCGGTTTTCACAGTGTTGCATTAATTAATAATTTGTGTGACCCATTAATTGGGACCTACTACATTATTGAGTGTGATGTAGATGTGTTTAACAAGTTCAAGGACAAGGAGGGGAGCCTGAAGCAGACATTTTGGGGAAATGTTGAAGGATTGATTGAACTGTTTGAAGCCTCCCACTTAAGCTTAGAAGGAGAAAACGATCTTGACGAAGCTAGGGACTTGACCTACAATTTTCTTACTTCATGGCACTCAACATTATTGGATATGGACGAAGCTAACTTTATTGCAGATACTCTCAAGTATCCAACTCACACAAGTTTGTCCAGGTTCACACCCAGAAGTTTCCTATTCCCAATTTCCCAACTTAACAAGCCATGGTTTGGGCATTTACAAAACCTATCCAAGATAGATACCCAAATACTCAACTCCATCAATCTCAAGGAAATATATGCAGTCTCCAAGTGAGTAATTCAAATTCAACATGCAAATGCAACTAATTAACTAACTTGTATAGGAAAAATTTTTAATTTCGTCCCCAATCTATTTTTGCGATCAATTTCATCTTCAATGTTTTACATGCATGTTGGTCAATTTTATCTTTTGGCGAACTTCTTTCAATAAATTAATGACAAACTGCATCCTGTTTTTCAATCTGAGTTAGGATTTGAGTTTCTTTTTTTATTAATTTTACGTTATATATCATTAGCGACGTAGATTTTGTGGTTAAATTTTGGCTAAAGTAAGAGCAAATGATAAAATTGACCAAAATGTGGAACATAGGGGACAAAATTGACAACAAAAAAAGATTAGGGACGAAATTGACAATAGTTGTAAAGTTTGAGGATGAAGTTAGTTCTTTTGCTTATATATATATATATATATCTTATATTATATGGCTTCACCCCTTTCTGGTCGTCCACATTTTAAAACTATAATACAAAATTAATAATAAGAGAAAAATTATTATTTGATCCATTCTTTTTTACTGTGTTAACAATTTAATCCCTCATTTATTTTACATACATATTTGCGTGCCCGTTAGGGCACGCAAAGGCTCTAGTATATATATATATGTGTGTGTGTGTGTAATTTATGGCAAAAGTGCTCTTGGTACCCTCAAAGTATAAGATCAGTTTCAATTGTATACCCAAAGTTTTTTTTTTCAATTGTACCACTAAAGTATGAGGTTAGTTTCAATTGTACTCCAAAAGTATGTTTGGATCAATTATACTTCGAATCTTTTCTTTTTTGTGTCAATTATACCGCAATCTTTTCTTTTTTGTGTCAATTATACTTCAATCTTTTCTTTTGTGTCAATTGTACCCTCAATTTGGAGGTACAATAATTGGCTCAAATATGAAATATTGGAGATACAATTGACCCAAAAAAAGGGGATATAATTGAAATTGACTCCATATTTTGAGGATACAATTGATAAAAAAAAAGATTTGGGATACAACTGAAACTTATCCCATACTTTAGGATACCAAAAATACTTTTTCCAATTTATATTAATTGCTCCATCCGTACGTGATCGATCTCCATCTCCATGTACATTAATATATATAGGTGGTGGAAAGACCTAGGTTTGGCCAAGGACCTGAAGTTTGCTAGAGATGAACCAATCAAGTGGTACATGTGGGCCATGGCATGCTTTTCAGATCCATGCCTTTCAGAGGAAAGGATTGAAGTCACCAAACCAATATCCTTTGTCTACATAATTGATGATATATTTGATGTTTATGGAAGCATCGATGAACTCTCTCTCTCCGTAGATGTTGTCACCGGGTACCAATTCAAATATATACATATATACTTGTTTGCAATTATAATCTTGGTTAAATTACACCTAGGTATCCTGAGGCATGGATTGGTTTCATTTTTTTATTCTATCCTTTCAAAAGTGACATTTTGATATCCTATTCTATTCGCTATTAGTACTGTGATACCAAAAAACATTTTTCCGTTACTTTTTCACAGAAAAAAGCATGTGCAGGTCATGTGCATAATAAGAAATACAAAATTCACCATCCTAAACTTTGATTTCATGATTCAGGCTCCAAAATATATGATTCAGTATGTACTTGAAGGCAGAGGATTTTGTATTTTCCTTTTAGGCTAAATCCAGAAATATGAGTTTAGGAGGCGGATGGCTCGTGTTTTTGACTATACGTGACCTGCAAGAGCTTTTTTTCATCAAAAGGTAACAAAAAGAGTTTTGGATACCAATGTTCTAACGACAAATAGAAGAGGATACCAAAATATCACTTTTAAAAAATCAGAATACCAAAGTACAATTGGTCCATACCTCAGGGTACCAAAATGTTATTTACTCTATAATCTTTTATGGGCATGTCGATCTCAAATTGTTATTAACTCGTTTGAATATTGCAGATGGGATTTGGCAGCAATAGAGCTATTACCAGACTATATGAAAGCTTGCTTCAAAGCACTTCATGACATTACCGATGAGTTTTCCAACAAGGTCCAAAAGAAACATGGATTGAATCCTAAAGAAAGCTTAATCAAATCGGTAATAATAAACTTCTGACATACATATATATATAGGATGAAGTGATGAACGAATGCTATTTCATTTTACAAGACTGAATTGGGTGATATTAATTTAATGCGATCCGATCAAAAAATATAAGACCAAAAGTACACTTTGGCCTATTATCAATAATGCGCTCGAATATACGTAGTGGGTGAGACTGTTGGATGCTTTCATGGAAGAAGCGAAATGGTTTGCTTCAGGGGAATTGCCGGGAGCTGAGGATTATTTGAAGAATGGGATAGTGAGCACAGGGGTGCAAGTCGCTCTTGTCCATGGATTCCTTCTATTGGGTGAGGGCATTACCAAGAAAAATATGGCTCTCATTGACACCTTTCCAAGCTTGATATCCTCAACTGCCACAATTCTTAGGCTATGTGACGACTTAGAAGGTGCCCAGGTACATATAGACGTCAATATTATATACGTGTGGTTGTGAAGAAAAATACATTTATACATTTATTCATTCATTGGAGTACGTACATAGTTTTTAATTTAGGGTAAATTACACTTTGGTAGCCTGATGTATGGAACGGTTTCTCTTTGGTACTCTATTTTTTCAAAAGTGACATTTTGGTACCCTGTTATATTCTTTGTTAGCAGTTTGGTGCCCTAAACTTTTTTTCCATTATTTTATTATAGAAACAAGTATGTGCAGGTCACGTGCATGGTCAAAAACACGAAATTTACCTTCTTAAACTTAGATTTCACGATTCAGCCTAAAAAACCAGGAAATTCTCTACCTTCAAATACATATTGAATCGTGTTTTATGGAGGCTGAGTCGTGAAATCTAAGTTTAGAATGGTAGATTTTGTGTTTTTAACCATGCACATATCTACACGTGCTTTTTTCTATAACGAGGTAACAAAAAAAAATAATTTGGTACCAAAGTGGTAACGGTGAATAGAACAAGTTATCAAAATGTTACTTTTGAAATGATAGGGTACCAAAGTGGAACGGATTCATACCTCAAGGTACCAAAGTGTAATTTACCCTTTAATTTTTTCTGACCCCAGACACATACATATACAGTAGAGATGATTAAAATACCTAGATTCAATGGGAACCTTAAAATTTTACCTTATACGTCAGGGTCTGGACTTAGACCCAACCATAATAGCTCCAGGTATGGTAGTACCCAACCTATACATTACAACTAATAATAAATATTTATTTTATATATAAAAAATATACTACTTTAAAACTTTTTGTTGAGAAAATATTAAATTGAAAGGATAAAATATTAAATATTTCATAAAAATTGAAATATTTTAATAATACATTTCTATTATTTATGATTTATTTTTTTTATTTTTAGTAATTATAGATGAAAAAAATGAAAATAAGTTTTATATTAATAGCAAATAAGTTATTTTAAAACCTCTTCTGGCCGGTCCGGGTCTAAGTATGGAGATTAAATTACCCAACAAGTATAGGGATAACGATTGATTTTAATACTCGCTCATCTTCAAGTCTGGGTTCAAGGATCATAATACCTTACCCTTACTTTTTTTCATGATTATCCTAATATGCAGGGGGAAGTCAATAATGATGATCAAGATGGGTCCTACTTGAAGTGCTACATGAAGGAGCACCCAGGAATTTGTATTGAAGAGTCAAGACAGCACATGAGGCATAAGATTTCACAAGCATGGAGAATTCTCAACAAAGAGTGCCTCAACCCATCAACAAATCTACTTCCATTATCTTTTACTAAGCTTTGTCTTAATGCGGCCAGGATGGTGCCTCTCATGTACAGCTATGACAGTTATAGCCCCTCAAGGTTACAACACTATGTGAGATCCTTACTTTATGGCGACCCCACTAATCAAATTTCACCACAAAATCACACCCTTGTTTCATGACAAATTAATTTCTCTTACCACTTTGCAACTCTACAGATGTAAATATATATATTGATGCACCTTGTATATACTATAATGAAATGGCACCACCATAACCAAATCACTGAGGATAGAATTCTTCTATTCTATGGATAATGCTAAAGCTGTGACAAGTACAAAAGAGTCATTGTCAATAATATTTCATCTAATTAAATCTTTGTAATACTCTGCATTATTTTAAGGTCAAAGGGTCAGTTTTGCCCTAAATATATGGCTTAATGTTCATTTTGGTAATGGCTTCTAAGGACCTGTTTGTAAAAGATGACAAACATTCTGGACTATTATGTAATTATTTAGGGGTTGGGGTAGAATTGACTAAAATGTGAAACATTGGGGGTATAATTGACAAAAAAAAAATGTTGGGAGTATAACTGAAAATGACCAAATATGTTAGGGGTACAAATAGTACTTTTGCCATTAATTAATGTCTATATTTAATGTTCAAGCACAATATTATATGTTTCTAGAATTCTAGTGAACTGGAAAATGCAAACATCTTGCGCAAAATCAAAAACTAAAAAATGAAAGATCCAAGTCTCAAATTAGTCCCTTATGTGTGGAGTAGCTTTCAAATTGGTCTCTTATATTTCATTTGTTCCAGATTGGTCCTCCATGTTTCCATAATGTTTTAAATTGGTTCAAAACGTACTTTAGAAATAGGATTTGACCACACTTATTAGCGATTTTAGCTAGACAGAGAAATAACTCTTCAAGAGTTAGCACATATATAGTTTCGAACTCACCACATTCGGACTTGAAACGAGAGACATATATGAGCAATTTCATTTGTTTGACCATGAAACAAGTTACCAACTTTTGGGATTCGATTTGACCTTGTTTGTTGATGATCTTAAAGTACTCGTCAAAAGAAATTTGTAACTCTAGAATTGTTGTATTTGAGCTTGAAATGAAAGAGATATGATGACCACATTCAATATTTTTGGGACTAGTTTGAAACATTATAGAAAAATGTAGTGCCAATATGAAACAAATAAAAGAAATAGACTAATTTAAAATCTACCCCATACATAATTAGGGTGTCAATTTGAAACTTTGGCCAAAAAAATAAAATTATCTTATACCATAAATCAAACAATATGTCTTATGTAGACCATGAGTTAGAGCATATAACCATGTGAGTAGTACTTCATTAGTACCCACCCAAAAAAGTAAGGAAACTAGTGGTTGTGTACAAGGTCAGGCTCCATCCTGTTTTGTAATTTTCTAAGTATACTATTTTTTTTTTCATTTTGGTTCACTTGTCTTCATGCCCAATGAATTATATATGAGGTGGCTCTGACCAGACGAAGATGAATTATGCACTTATTTGGGCCACGTTCCTGCATGGTTGGTGAAAATATCCTTTTCTTCCTGCTACCTAGTGGCATACTGATTACTGGCGTTTAGTATTGCAAGTCTTGCACCACTCCTTTTATCTAGTATAAAAAATGAACAGGGACGAAATTGAAAACATTTTGTGGCTATTCAATGACGTTGTTTAGGAGTGATTTTGACGTTCAAATTCCCATTTTCTCACCTTTTAAATAAATAGGATTGATCGATTACCCTACACCAAACATTGCTCTAGCTTGCACCTCATAAAATATGGTACCTCCAGCTACTTTACATCACAAAAAACCTGAAACATGTAGAATTAAAAATACAACCATTGGTGCCCATGTAATCATGTATTGTTTGGTATTTCTTTTTCCTTCTATCCAAATTTAGGCTATATATATATAAATATATATATATATATATATTATATTATAACCACTCGAATAATAGTGCACAACTGGCTAATTAATTGATTGGGAGTTTAAAAGAGGATCAACGGAATGGAGTGATGATGATTTTTATAATGAAATGATATAGAGTGGTCATGTGGAATATCTCGAAGAGATATGTCAATTAGGAGTTTTAATGAAAAAATAAAGAAACATTTATTAGTTTTGTTTAAAAGATATAATAAAATGGATAGAATGAAATAATTTATTATAATTATTTTTCATAATTATTCCTTGTGACATAAACACATGCATGCATGATTACTAAATTTGCCATTGTTCAACACATATATAATGTGACTTTATTATCCTGTACATTTTTTTTCTTTACTATTAACCTGGCCATATTTCTACACCGTGGATAGGTTAATAATTGAATTATATCTAATGCAAATAAATTTTTTTTAAAAGAAAAAAATACTTGAAAAGTTTTTCACTTGGGAGGCGTAATTATATATGAGCCGTCAAAACGAGCCAAACCCGGGGGGTTGGCTCGTTTAACTCACTAAATTGGCGAGCTGGGTTGATAAAGTTTGGCTCGCCAAAAATTTTAGCTTGAGTGGATTGGTTCACTTAATCTGCGGCTTGTGGTAGGCTAACTTGAGTGAGTTGGCGAGTTAGTGAGCCAACCCACCTTATTTTAAAAAAAAATTGTAAATTTAAAAATTAAAACCCTAAAACTAAAAATATCTAGGCTCACTCATTCTCTCTCTTGTCGATTTCAGTCCCTTATTGGCTTCTTCAGAGTTCTTCTCCCTACAATACATCAAACTATAATCTAACTTCTTCTCATGTTTTATGTGGCTTGTTGATTTTGAAGGGTGCTGAAAAGTATTGTTGTTTGCTACAGCTGATTGATATTTTTAAGTAGCACTGTTAAACGGGCCGGCCCGGCCCGGCCCGCCCCGGCCCGTTACGGGCCACGGGCTAAACGGGCCGGACCGTTTAGGCCCGTTTTTAAACGGGCCAAATTTTTTAAGCCCAAGCCCGCCCATTTAGCGGGCGGGCCGGCCCGCGGGCCTAAGCCCGTTTTGACAGTGCTATTTTTAAGGTTAAAGGGTTAATTTGGTCCTAAACGTATGCCTTAATATTCATTTTGGTCCATTATGTTTTAAAATGTTCAAATTGGTCCTAAATGTTTGTAAAATGTTTTATTTTGATCCTAAACTATTGAATATGATTTGTTTCAAGTTCAAATGTGACGCGTTTAGAGCTATGTATTGTTCTCGAAGAGTACTTTCTCTATCCAGTTAGGATCGTCAGCAAACGAGGTCAAATCTGTCCTGAAAGTAGACCGCTTGTTTCATGGTCAAACAAGCAAAGCTGATTATATCTCTCTCATTTCAAATTCGAATGTGACAAATTCAGAGCTACGTGTTCCTCTTAACAAGTCTTTTGAATTTGAAATGAAAGACAAGAGAAATATGACAAAATTCAATAGTTTGGGATCAAAATGAAACAATTTACTAATATTTAAGACCAAAATGAATCATTTTGCAAACATTTAGGACCAATTTGAACATTTTGAAACATAATGGACCAAAATGAACATTATGGCATGCATTTAGGACCAAAATGACCCTTTCACCTATTTTTAATTTTAAAAAGTGAGAAAAATGAAAAACAATAATGAAAAACAAAAAAAAAATTGATTGTTGGTGGGTTAAGTGGGCTAACCCGGCTCACTAAGTTGGTGAACCGGGTTGGCAAAAGCTGGCTAACTTGGGGTCTTTGGCTCGCTTGTAATAGCTTGCATGAGCCGCAGCTCGTGACGAGCCAACTAGAGTGAGCCAAGTTGGCTCCTTTTGACGGCTCTAAATATATATAATGCAAAAGTTATATGGACAAAAGTTGGAGGTCAAAACTCCAAACCTTATTCTGATCCCTCATTCCCTTAATGATAGGTGAATTTCATTTTAGTCCATAAATGATTTTTCATTCTATTTTGCTCCTTAAATTTTTTCACTTATTTCACCGTTATTAGTCCTAAATTCCCAATCATGATTTTGCCTAATTTTTATCATTATCTGAGAATTAGACACTTGAATTTGACAATCTCTCTCTTATCTATGCTTATAATAAGTGGGTTGATAGAGAGAGAGAAAGAAAAAAAAATTGCCTTCTTGGTAAAGAAAAGCAACCAAAAACATATTTTCAATTTGTGACTAATGATAAAGATTTTTCTTTTTCTCTCTGCTAATTCATTTATTAGAACACATACATACGAGAGAGAGATCAACTATTTGAGCTATTCAAGTCAGAGATAATGATAGAAACCAGACAAAATCATGTTTTGGACTAACATTGAAACAAATGAAAAGTTTAAGGACCAAATTGAATAAACAATAGTTTAAGGGCAAAAACAAAATTGACCTTATAGTTCAAATGACTAAAATGAGGTTTTGACCAAAGTTGGAAGGGTAAAATTGTATATTTTAAAATATTGAATCACTCTCCCCCATCCTTGACCCCCTAGTTTTGGGTGATAGAAAAAATGATATTTTTGATAGCTACGAAGAGCTTTGGAGGTCATTCCCATGCCATTATACTCCGTCACCATAAAACATCCAAACACGGGTAATTGGGTTTTAGATGAGTAATTGTCAGCTCTATATGGATACAAGGACTAAATCCTCTCTCTATTCTACCTTGACCTAGCTAGCTAGCCTCTCCAATTAGGCAGTCACTTGGTGTATGTAAGAAGAGGATGATACTGGATCATGTTCATAATGTTTCGCTATGACTAATAATTGAGGGACATTAAACTAAACGAAAATAAGTAAAGAAGAATTATATTCCTATCATCATTCGACCGAACTAATGATAATAACCATTGAGACTACAATTTATTATATTTCGAAGATGAAAGGGGGGTTTTATCAAAAAGAAGAAAAAAAAAGGTCAAAGTAGTGCAAATTTGGTTCCATATTTTTTTCTCAATTTCCAATTTGGTGCTATATCTTTTTTTGTTGCACATTTGGTCTCATATCTTTGGGTTAGTTGCCAATTTGGTCCCATATCTATTTTTGTTGCAAATTTGGTCTCATATCCTTGAGTTTATAAGTGAGTTGACAAAGAGAAAAAAAAAAAAGAAAAAATATCCTTGTTGGAAGAAAAATAAATCACAAATTAAATGTATTTTCAATTTATGACTAAGAATAAAGATTTTTCTTTCTCTCTCTAGTAATTCATTTATTATAACTCATATGAGAGAGCAATCGTTCATTTTAGCTATTCAGGTTTGTGATAATGACAAAAACAAGGCAAAATCATATTTTGGACTAACAGTGAAATAAATAAAAAGATTGAGAATCAAAATTGAATAAACAATAGTTTTGGGGCCAAAACGAAATTGACCCTATAGTTCAATGACCAAAATGAGGTTTTGACCAAAGTTGGAAGGATAAAATTGTATATCTCAAACATTGAGCCACTCTCTTCGCATAAGCAAGTTTTGCTAATATTGTTGGGTGAAGCCATTCTTCATTTATATCCTTCCATACACTTATCGTTTTCTTTCTAAACTCATCGATGGCCTCCTCTTTTGTCATGTTATTATTACTTCATGTAACACTCTATGTATATATATATAGCTGAAGCTACATGCTCCATTATTGCTAGTTGGAGAAGACTTCTCCAAGAAAGTGTCACAATAAGGATACTTGACTCAAAAAAGGTAGACTTGTTTACTTATTAGAGTAAAGAGTGAAAGCAATGTAATTAAAATAATTTATTATCGGCAAAAGACTATTTTGTGTTCCTAACGTTTGGGATCAATTTCAGTTATGCCCCTAACGTTTGTTTTGTGTCAGTTATGTCCCCAATGTGAAACGTTGATGTCAATTATACCCTAACTTCAATTTGTTTTGGGCCAAAGTCTTATATTGATCCTTCAAGTTTGCTCAAAGTCCCGTTTTGGACCCTCAAGTCTTTGGCAAACTTTCCGACGAGATACACGGCGCCGTCGACAACTACAAAAACTCCTAATCCAAGGCTTTTTGACCTCCTGAGTTCAATGACGACCTTCATTTTTGCGAAAAAAATGACTGACAAGCCGCCGAAAAATTACATAGTCATCGAAAAATTACACAATCGCTGAAAATCATATTTCTGGTCATTTGTTCGCAAAAGGAAGGCCGTCATTGAACTCAGGTGGTCAAAAAAACCTTGGATTAGGAGTTTTCGTAGTCTTCGAGGCCGCTGTGTATCTCGCTAGAAAGTTGGTCGGAGACTTGAGGGACCCAAACGAAACTTTGAGCAAACTTGAAGGACCAAAATAGGACTTTGCCCCAAAAACTATTGAGGTTAGGATATAATTGACACCAACGTTTCACACTGGGGCATAATTGACAAAAAACAAACGTTAGGGGCATAAATGAAACAGACCTCAAACGTTAGGAACACGAAAGAGTTTTCTGCCTTTATAATTAATTACAAAGGAGTCGTCGTAATTGGCCTAATTGACTTAGTAATTTAAAGAAAAAAAATACTTAGATAATATAAGTAATTTTATATTTTTTTTTTTAAGATTCATCAATATAATCAAAATATCACACTTAAAATTTCTAAAATAATTTACGTTTTACCTTCTCAAAATTGGTTATATGATTCTTTTTTGTCATGTCATCATATCATATCGTATCATCATATCATATCATATATATATATATATATTAATGAACTTGATGATCAATTTATAAATAATTTTAAAGTGAATTAATGATTTGTTACTTGCAAGATAATAAATGTTTTAATTAAATCTTTGAAAGAGAAAAATATATGATTTAGCTTTTAAAATATATAATTACAATCAATCTGATTCTTTTGCTAAAATATTAATTCATACTAAATAACAAATTTGATTTATTAAATTGAATTGTTTATTGTAATTTTAAAAAAGTTTAAAACTACATCATATTTGATATTGAATTTCAATTTATACCCTCAAAAAGGGATCAAATTGAGTGAGCCAAAATTAAAACAAAAACAAACGACTCTTCTAGGGATGAGCAACTCAACCCGCCAACCCACGAGTCCGCAGAAACCATTTCAACTAGTAGTTGCGAGTTGTGTCAGTTCGAATTCGTGGTTTCTCAATCCAACCCAACCTACGAACCCACAAATGATTTTTTTTTTATATATGTTTATGTATGCTTTTATATGTTTTTTATGTATTAATATTATTAGTTCTTTATAAATAAGATATTTTGATTTTAAAATTTACATGATTACATATTTGTATTACATTTACATATGTTATGAAGTGTATTTTAATTGATTTATATTTTTTAAAACTTTTGTTATGTGTAAGCCTTTTTATTCACTACTTACAAATTTATAATAATATTTTTTTGTTATGAAAATTAAAAATATTTTTTGTTACAAACTCAACCCAACTCGGCGCATGCTCACCCCTAATCCTGAAGCATGAATTCAAGTATTCCAACTCTTCATAACTAGCGTCGAGGAGGCAGGTCTCTCAAAACTTACCTCATGGCTGGCCAAAAAAAAAAAACTTACCTCATGGTTATTTACCAAAGTAATATATAATACTAATGGATCGATTAAAACGGAGATACTATTGTAAAAATTAGGGGTGTTCGAGGGTTGGGCCGGATTTCAGGAGACTTAGCCTGAGTCATTAGGTCTAGTCATGCCAAAATTTTTTTCAAAATTTTATTTTTTTTATTTAAACCATTTATTTATTTTTTTTATATCTTTTTAACTTGCATATATTGATAAAATAATTAATTATGGATCAATTTAATGATATTTTTATTAATAAAGACATTTAATTTGAATTATTTCTTAAAAATGTTGATTTAATTGAGATTAAGTATATATTTTGTGTATTTCTTAATATATAATTGATAAAAATAATAATACATATGTATTTTCAAAAATTAATTAATAGTAGAACAAATAAATTTATATAATATAAATATTAAAAAAATCATTCTTTTTTAAAATGAGTATATCCCGGACCCCTAATAAAAATAAAGGGATTGATTGTTATTTTTTAGACTTCTAGCCATAAAAAAATTGAGAATACTACCCGTATTGTTTTGAAAATAAAATTAGATTTAAAATCTATCCATATCATATTTACCAGGTATATTTTGTATCAAATTCTTATGATTTGCCGCAAATCAAATATTAGGATTTGATAATATTACACGCACATTGCGTATATTTAACTTATTTAATTAATATAAAATATCAAACCACNAACAGCCTCAGGCCGGGCCGGGTCCGCCGGGTCTGGCCGGGCCGGGCCTTTTTTGTACACCCCTAATGGACTCTATTTCTCAATAGCACTTTGTGGTGATTAAACTTTTGTATGTATTACATGCTTTTAAAAGCTTAGATAACTATGTTTCATCATTGTTTAATGTGTATATTCAAGCATAAATTAATTTGGACCTCTATTTGTCAAATTCATGTCATGCTTAACAATTGTCAAGTAGCTCGTGACCCTGATTCCTCATTGTGTGTCTATTTGAGCAAAGATATGATTTCTAAATGTTTATATCTACATTAGAGTTTTGAATAGCATACAATAGTCAAATGACTCGTGGCTCTTCCTAGCCCATTGTATCTATTGAAACACAAATTGTAGCCTCCATTTGTCAAGCTTTACATTAAAGTTTTGTATTGTTGTCAGCTTGGTAACTGAGGATTCTTTCTTATTTATTGTGTCTATTCAAGCAAAATTTGCGGTATCTATCTCTCAAGTTTTAAGTTAAAGTTTTGTTTAGTTGACAACCTAGTAACTAATGATTCTTCCTTATTTATTGTGCCTTTCAAGCATAAATTGTGGCTCCTATCTGTCAAGCTTTGGTATAGAGTTTCTTATGGTTGACAGCCTGAGAACAAAAGATCTTTCCTTATCCATTACGTATATTCAAGAAGAATTTGTGGTTCTAATCTGTCAAACTTGCTTATAAGCTTTGTATGGTTGACAGCTTGGCCCCAATATGTCAAGTTGTACATTAGAGTTTTGTATGATAGACAGTCTGGTAACCGTTGATTCTTCCTTGTCCATTGTCTTTATTTAAGCAGAAATTGTGTCTCCTATTTGTCAAGTTTTGGGTTAGAGTTTTATATAGTTGACAACCTGGTAATTGATGATTTCTTCCTTAATTATTGTGTTTATTAAAATAGAAATTGTGGCCCCTATATATTTGACAGGCTTTCCATTAAATTTTCGTATGGATGACAATCTAATAATTTATTATTCTTCCTTACTTATAATTTCAATTCACGCAAAAATTGTGGCTCATATCTCTCATTCTTTATATTAGAGTTTTGTGTGGTTGACAACTTGATAATTGATGATTTTTTTCTTGTTCGTCGTGTCTATTAATTAAAAAAATTGTGGCTACTATCTGTCAAGCTTTGCATTAGAGCAATTTTTTATAGTTATGAGCCTTGTAATTGATTATCCTTCCTTGTCAAATATTTCAAACATAAATTGTGGCCCATTTTTGTCAATCTTTGCGTTAGTTTTTTTTAATGGTTGACAGCCTCGTAATTAAAAATTCTTCCATACTTATTATATGTGACAACCTAATAACTGATGATTATTTTACTATAAATTATGCCACTTATTCCTTAGGTTGTATTATGACTGAGACCCCTCGAAATATTTCATTGGTTTTTTTCTTGTTGGATGGGTCTATTTTTGTAAAAATTACGAGATCAATTTGTTAAGTTTTGGGACTTTGCATTATAGTTGACAAACTTCAGATAACTTGTGATTCCTCTTGTACGCCTTTACAATTTAATTGAAAGTTATGACATTTATTTATCAAGTTATATGTTAAAGATTTTACATAATTGCAAACATCACATTTGGTCGGGACTTTTATGTTTATCTTTTTTTACAAACTTTTGGGTCAAAGAAAACTAAGGAAAGTTTTCTTTAAAAAAAAAAGCGAAAAGGATAAAAGTGAGAGCCCAATTCTCTTGATAGATGGAGATTGGCCCAAACCCAAATTATAAGCAAGCAGAAAACAAAAAAGAAACAAATAAATAAAAAAGAGAATGATAAAGCCCTAGCCTAATTATAACAAAAGTAATATCACCCTCATGAATCATTTTAGCCTCTTACCCAAAATAAAAAAAAAATCCCTTTAACCCACTAGCTCAACAACATTTAATTGATAAAGCAGATTTGTAAAACACAACTCTTGTTGCGTTTTGCACCTTTTTCTTCCTCTATTCAGAAGTGTAGTCATCACGCAGAGGTGACGAACTTGAAGAGGAAATCTGGGCAGAATTTACGGAGAGATTGAGATGAAATCTTCAGAGTGAAACCAAGGTTGACACAAATCCAAAAATCATGCAAGGAAAAGATTTCGAAATGGAAGTCAAGATTCAAACCTAATAACTAATGATTCTTCCTTGTCCATTGTGCCTTTTGAGCATAAATTTTGGCTGTTTTTGTTAAACTTTGGTATAGTTGACATCCTAGCAACTAAAGATCTTTCCTTATTCATTATGTATATTCAAGAAGAATTTGTGACTCTAATCTGTTAAACTTGCTTTCGAGCTTTGTATGGTGGAGAGTCTGACTCCAATATGTCAAGTTGTACATTAGAGTTTTGTATGGTAGATAGCCTAGAAATTGATGATTTATCGTTATCCATTGTGGTTATTTAAAGCAGAAATTGTGGCCCTTATCTATCAAGTTTTGTGTTAGAGTTTTATATGATTGACGCTCTGTCTCAGCCTATAATTTGAAGTTTTTACATGACTGTGAAGACAACATTTGGTCTCAGCCCTTTCGCTTTTTTTTTTTTTACAAACTTTTGGGTCAAAGAAAAATAAGGAAAATTCTTTTTTTGTTTTTTAAAAGGAATAAAAGAGAGATCCCAACTCTCTTGAGAGATGGAGATTGACCCAAAAACAAAAAAGAAACAAATATGATGATGAAGCCCAAGCATAGTTCTAACATTTCTCTTTCCATAAAAAAAAAAACCAAAACAAAATCACTCTTAGACATTTTTTTCGTGAGAACAAACTACTCTTAGACTTTAGAAAGAGAATTTTTTTTTTTATAATATAATAAATGCATGTCTGCATGTGATAAAAGGCCCATACACCATTGATTCAAGATTTCCTACTTCAAGAGTTGGGCCGAATTTGTACTCATAGATTATGCGCTCTTATCTCATCAACTTCCCTGCATGTAAAAGAAAACAAATTAATTATGGAGAAAAAAAAGAAATTAATCACAAATTAATTATGGTCATAAAATTATTTTTTATTTCATTTTGATCTTTGAACTTTTACATTTGTTTCATTTTGGTTCCCAAAATGCAACTTTGTCTAGTTTTTGACATTATTTCTAATCTAAACAATTAAGATATATTATTTCTCTCTCATATGCATCATAATAAATGCGTTGATAAAGAGTTATGGAAATTGGTTTTTAATTTTTTTAAACTTTTTTTATCTCTTTGCCAATTCACTTATCATAATATATATGAGAGGGATCCGGAACCTCTGCATTTGATCTCTACATTTTTTTGTGCATTTTANAAACCCTAAAACCTAAACTCTAAACCTTAAAACTATAAACCCTAAACCCTAAACTCTAAAATTCTAAACCCTAAAACCCTAAACCCCAAAAACTCTAATTTGAGCAATTAGGTCCCTCACCCATTCTTATCCCATTATTCTCAATTTCCCCTCTTTTCATCATCTTCATTCATTTTAGTCCCAAATACTCAAAATAAAATTGTAAAGTGCCCCAAAACTCTTCCAAACATTCTAATTTAGTCCTTAAAAATATTAAAAACCCTAAACCCCAAAACCCAAAACCTCAAAACTCCAACCCCAAACTTCAAACCCCATATCCCTAAACTCTAAAACTTATTTTTTTCTTTAATCTTCATCTTCATCTTCTCTTCTCATACTGAACTTTTTGTTTCTAATCTTCATATTTTCAGATTAAAATATTTGTTTCTAATTTTAATCTTCACCTTCATCTTCATCATTATCATCATCCATCTATGGCCAAAACATTATCATCGTCATCTTCATCCCAACATCATCATCAAATTCCCAATTTCAATTTCAAATCTAAGGAATTGCACAATTTCAATTTCAATTTCAAATCCATCATCAAGATCATCATCGTGCATCGGCAGTCTCTGGCTCACAATCCTCCAAGCTTCACGGCCATAGCGGACCCAAGGAAGAGACGGTCGCCGCCGACGAGACGAAGGGCAGAGACTCCGTTGACGAAGACGAAGACAACGCCGGCAAGAGTCGTCAAACATCATCACCTCCTTGGGATGCCGATGACGAAAACGAAGAAGAAATGTGAAATGGGAAATCGTCGGCAAGAGTCTTCAAACATCATCTTTTTACTTCCTCAGATCTGAAATCGGAAGATGATGATGAAGATGATTGATTTGGAGAGAGAGGATGCAGTTTGATTTGGAGAAGCAAAAGATGGTTGATTTGGAGAAGCAAAGGATGCAGTTTGATGACAGATGATGATGGGTCGTGATGGAGAGAAGCAAGTGAGGAGGTAGATGTAGTTGATGGAGATGATGATGGGATTAAATTTGAAGAATGATTTTAGGGGATTAAATTTCACTTATACGAAGAAGATGAAGATTGGGATTAAAAGTTTAAGGGGTTTAGAGATTAAAAAAACATTAGGGATTTATGTTGAATTGGGAAGATGAAGATGAAGATTAAAAAAAATTAAGTTTTAGAGGATTTAGGGATTTATATTTTAGGGGTTAAGGTTTGGGGTTTAGGGTTTAGAGTTTTAGGGTTTTTAATATTTTTAAAGATTAAATTGGATGAAGATGAAGATTAAAAAAAAATCAAGTTTTAGGGGTTTAGGGTTTTTAATATATTTAAGGACTAATTAGAATGTTTGTAAGAGTTCTGGGACACTTTACAATTTTATTTTGAGGATTTGGGACTAAAATGAATGAAGATGATGAAAAGAGGGGGAACTGAGAATAATGGGATAAGAATGGGTGAGGGACCTAATTGCTCAAATTAGATTTTTTAGGGTTTAGGGTTTTAGGGTTTAGAATTTTAGAGTTTAGGGTTTACATTTTTAAGGTTTAGAGTTTAGGTTTTAGGGTTTTTAATACTTTTAAGGACTAAATTGAAATGTTTGAAAGAGTTTTGAGACACTTTACAATTTTATTTTGAGGATTTGGGACTAAAATGAATGAAGATGATGAAAAATGTAAATCCAGGGACTGATTTGCTAGTTTACTCAATTTTTATGTTCAAAAATGTAAATCCAGTCATCATGCCATGGTGGAAAAAAAAATAGGAATGTCCAGTCATCATGCCACGTATTCAAGTCAAAGAAAAAAAAATGACACATCAGTAAAAAAAAATTGCCACATGGGCATTGAGTCAAAATTGGGGGCATAATTATATTGAAACGTTAGTTTCACATTGAGGGCACGCCTGAACAAAATGAAACGTTAGAGACATAACTGAAAATCACTACAAAAGTTAGGGGCACGTAAGGGTGTTTTGCCCTATTAATAAAAGATAGAGTCATATACTTTGCTTTCCTTAGGCCATTTGTGCACTGTGTAGCATTCAATACAAGTAATTAGTATACCCGTAAAAGATCCTTCTTTTCAGGTCTAGCAACTTTTATGCATTCAATTTACATTAGTTCATGACTTGCTGACGGTAAAAAAATTGATTTCTTTTGTATGAATAACGAAGGAGAACGTAATATGGAGGAATTACCAAATTTGGAGAGCTGTAGTAGGCTATATATATGGGATGAGTTTCCTTTAAAATCTTGAACTTCATTTCTATCTCCCTCTCTCTCTCTCTCTATATATATATAAACTTGAATCTTGCTCATTCTCTCCATATATATATATATATCATGTCACTTTCTCACCCTCTAACCCATAATTCGCCACTTGGTGTGATGCAAATCTCAGGCACTGCCAGAATCAACCCAAAAGCCAAAGCCAAAGCTGCACATACACGACATGACCCTTATACTCCTCCCTCTCCCAAAACCATATCACTCATCAATGTAAGCATTATATTCACTTTTAATTAATTATGGCCAAATTTCACTTTTGGCCTCATAAATTTTACTCAAGTCTCAATTTTGTCCCTAAATTTTTGTTACACTTTTGATTTCATATCTTTTGCTCAGACTGCATACTTGGTCCCGTATTGCACTTTTAGTCGCATATTTTTGGGCCAGGTTACAAAATTAGTCTCATATATTTTGGTCAGATTGTAAAATTGGCCCCACATCTATGGATTAGGTGCAAAATTAGTTTTATATCTTTGATTCAGGTGGGACTGACGGTGGAAATTTTTGCAAAGATATGAGACTAATTCTACAATCTGAGCAAAAGATTTGGGACCAAAATTAGTTCTATAATTGGGGGTACAAATTAGTTAAATTCAAAATATTTGGGACCAAAAGTGATATAGGACCAAATCTTCAACCTCAGCATAAGATATAGGACCAAAAGTGCAATAAAAAAAGTTCGGAAAAAGTAATCTTAGTACCCCCAAAGTATAAGGTCAGTTTTAGTTGTATCCTCAAAGTTTTTTTTTTTTTGTCAATTGTACCTCAAAAATATGAGGTCAGTTTCAGTTATATATACCCCCAAAGTTTTTTTGTGAGTCAATTATACCCCCAACATTTCACATTTGAGTTAGTTCTGTTGGGAAATCACAGAGGGAGCGCAACGGAAAAAATTAAACTTATTAAATATGCTAACTCTGTGATTCTTTCCAGGATCCACTAATTATATTTATACCAGGAAAGTAAAGATGTTTACCTATATTTCAATCGGTGACTTGTCGTGTTCGCGAATTTGAGAAGTCCACTCCGAGTGTTCTTCCTCTACCGGTGATCCACACGAGCAGTTTGGCAGATGCCTAGGTGCTAGCCTCCTTCACTTCTTCCCAAGTGAATACGGGAACTCTATCTATGATTCTTGAATGATCAAGAACCGTTCTTGATTCTCAAGATTGATTGGGGAGTACTAATATTATCAGGTGCAGGTCTAACTCTCTTTCTCCAAGAAGAAAATCGACTCACTCTCACAATATTAGGACTTGGCGAATTTTTACTCTCAATAGGGCACTAGGCGAAATTCTTAGTCTCACCAAGAATTGGATGTGTGTTGTGTTTGTGTTAGGCGCCTAGGGCTCTATTTATAGCTTCCTCATTCCCAATCTTAGGGAATCCTAATCCAATTAGTAAATCCCTAAGATATTGAATATCTTAATATATCTCAGTATATCTTTTGATTTATAATATCACACTTAATATTATAATTCAAAATTCAATAGGTGGCAATTTAAATTTGAGACTCAAAATTAAATCTTGAAATCAAATCTTCATTGCTCAAATCCTATTGGTTGGAATGAGTCATGAGGAATTGATTTTATAATTTAAAATATTACTTTAATATTTTATATCATAATTTCGATTTGCACATATCTTTTAAACTTAAAGTGCAAGATCAAATCTTGCACTCCAAGAAACTAAGATAGGTGCCATCCTCATGTAGCTCAAGAGGAATTCTATAACAACCCAACTTCTTAGGTAGTTATAACTAACTTTGTTAATTCCTAACAATATTGAATAAAATATTACTTTAATATCTTTAATTCAAATCCTATATCTTTTCAAAAAGATATTGTTTGAATTCAAAATTCAAACCTTGTCATCTTTGTTTAATTAATAAAACATTTTCATTAATTAAAATAAGACTAAAGAGGCGCCACCCTCATTCCTTGTTTACCCAATATTAGTGAATTTAATAAATCAATAATTCCCTAACTTTTAGGAAACTTATTTAGTTTATTATTCCCTAATATTTTAAACAAGAATTTAATTGTAAACTATTTAACAATTATTATATTTAAATTTGTCCAACAAATTTAAATACCACAATCATAGATATTTATTTAAGACAAGATTTAATGTCCTAAGACATTCAACTATGTCTTTAATTGTGTCACCAAAGTGACTCACGAATTAATCCTAATTCGTGTCCAAAAATAGCATCTTGATCCTGCTCATGTGTGACCCAGCAGGCCTCACGTGAAGTTGGCAGCAAGCCATCTTATGACTCACAAGTCGAGAGCGGACTCTAGCAAGCCATCACGACTACCCAAAACACGTGAGTTATCGCTTTAACGTTAACGACTTAACCTAAATACCACCTTGTCATAATCCCTATTGTCGCACGATATTTTGGTCATGGATTAGGCATGGGAATGTCATCCATAATCCAAACCATAACTTTCTGGATTCACTGAGTTAGTCCCGTTTCCCAACGTGGCCACGCATTTCTTGGACAGACTCATTGAGGGCGCCAGTTAAATATCTGTCATCTCAATGAGGGACAAAATCCCATCTTGGTCAACCACATTCCTCTGCACGGTAATCAACCAAACCCGTACCTAGCCTGTATGGCTACCCTGCTACGGGTAACGTTGGACTAGGTCAAAGTTTGACAACTACAATGCCGGAATAGTCAAGACCTCAGGTCTAAGGCTATCGTGACAGGTGTACGTACAGGAGAGGCTAGCTTATGACTAAACCCATGCAGGACTCTCCGGGTCGGTCCAGCAACTTGTAACCCTTAACTTATTGCACCATGACTCTCGTAAAGCATCTAGTGCATGTATCTCTATACACTGAGGTCATGCTGGTCTTAGTTCATTTCAAGTTCCCACTCGAATGAGCGACTAGGGACAATTTAGACTAATTATCACATAATTAATCAGGGATTGTTATCATAGTAAACATGCTAATAATATGATAACGACTCAATTTATCATCCATAAATTAGTCAACCAGTATGTTCTCAAATACCAAATGATTGGCCCTAGGGCACAATCTCCAACAAGTTCTACCCCCAACTTGCGGGTACAATTGACACAAAAGAAAATATTGAGGTTACAATTGATATAAAAGGGAAAATATTGGGAGTACAATTGATCCAAAAAAACTTTAGGGGTACAATTGAAATTGACCACATACTTTGGGGGTACAATTGACGTAAAACAAATATTGAGGGTACAACTGAAATTGACCTCATACTTTAGGGATATCAAGAGTATATTTGCCAAAAAATTATGGGACAAAATTGAAACCTAAGTAAAAATTATGGGACCAAAAATGTACTTTGACATTAATTAATTAGCTTGACTCAAATCCCCTATTTTTCGAATTCCCACTACAACACTTTTTAACTTTACATCTTAATTTTAAGGGTAAATTCCACTTTGGTACCTTGTTTTATAGACCAATTACACTTTGTTATACCGTTCTTTCAAAAGTGACACTTTGGTACATTGTTCTTTCAAAAATGTTATTTTGGAACCCTGTTCTTTCAAAAGTGACATTTTGGTACCCTGTTATTTGGACCAATTTCACTTTGATACCCTATAAAAGATAGAATAGGGTAACAAATAGTGAAAGAACAGGGTTCCAAAGTGAAATTGGTCCAAAGAACAGGGTAAGAAAATATCACTTTTGAATGAACAAGGTACCAAAATGACATTTTTGAAAAAATAGTGTACCAAAGTGTCAATTTTGAAAGAAGAAGGTACCAAAGTGGAATTGGTCCATAGAACAGGGTACCAAAGTGGAATTTACCCTTATTTTAATTAATTAATTAACTGTTTTAATTTGACTAGTTTATATATTTTTCCACTTTTAGGATGATATTCACATTAGACATGCAAAGGAATTGACGAGCTTTAAGAAAGTCCTTATTGATGTAGCAACAGAGAACGCAGTTGAAGGTCTCTATATCATTGATATGATTCAAAGGTTAGGGATTGAACACCACTTTCAACACGAGATTGAATCACTAATTCAAAAGCAGCAGCATCTTATTCATCATCTTCCTAACCTTTCTCAAGTTGCAATCCAATTTCGTTTGTTAAGACAACAAGGTTGCTACGTTCATGCTGGTTAGTGTATTTCTCTGTCGTCCACTACTAATTAAAATAATCAACTACCTGTTACATGCGTGGTTGCTAAAGCAATTAAGCAAAATATATATATCTATGCTCTTAATATATATCGTACTCAATCACTCATATATAATTAACATTCAAAATATCAGACCGACCATTAAATTGGTCGAAGCAGAAAGAAAAATACTAAAAATATATAATAAACTAATTAAATTTAAACTTGATTGAGTAAAAAAGTGAGAATTATAAGAATAAAATATCAAATATTAATGTGAAAACTACGAAGTAGTGTATCATTTTGAGTCTAAATTTAATAAGAAAAAAAGTCATTTACAATAACATAAATTTAATCAAAAGAAGTAAAAAGAGAAAAGAAAAAAAAATCCTGAATCGGTTCAACACAAAAATCGTCCGATTCAGGACTATTTTCTCGATTTTTGGTTGATTTATCTGGTTGTTAACCGATTCTATATCAGACCAATTTTATATCCAATTCCAACCGGACCTCTGATCCGATTTTCACAACATTGGTGTTGCATTAATTAGTAATTTGTGTGACCCATAAATTGGGACCTACTATATTATTAAGTGTGATGCAGATGTGTTTAACAAGTTCAAGGACAAGGAGGGGAGACTAAAGCAGATATTTTGGGGAAATGTTGAAGGATTGATTGAATTGTTTGAAGCCTCCCACTTAAGCTTAGAAGGAGAAAATGATCTTGAACAGGCTCGGGACTTGACCCACAATCTTCTTAGTTCATGGCAATCCACATTACTGGATATGGATGAACCTAATTTTATTGCAGATACTCTCAAGTATCCAACTCACACAAGTTTGTCCAGATTCACACCAAGAAGTTTCCTATTCCCAATTTCCCAACTTAACAAGCCATGGTTTTACCCTTTACAAAACCTATCCAAAATAGATACCCAAATACCCAACTCCATCAATCTCAAGGAAATATATGCCGTCTCCAAGTAAGTAATTCAAACTCAACATGCAAATGCAACTAATTAACTAACTTGTACATAATATATATATATATAATTTATATGGCAAAAATACTCTTGATAACCCTAAAGTATAGGTCAATTTTAATTGTATCCCCAAAGTTTTTTTCGGGCAATTGTAACCCCAATGTATAGGATTAGTTTCAATTGTACCCAAAAAGTTTTTTGGATCGATTATAATTTCAATTCTCTTTTTGTATCAATTGTACTTTTAATTTGGAGGTACAATTGGCCCAAAAAAAACTTTGAAAATACAATTGGAACTTACCTTATACTTTAAGATACCAAAAACTACTTTTGCCCATTTATATTAATTGCTCCACCCATGATCCATCTCCATCTCCATGTACATTAATTATAATATATATATATAGGTGGTGGAAAGACCTAGGTTTGGCCAAGGACCTAAAGTTTGCAGGAGATGAACCAATCAAGTGGTATATGTGGGCCATGGCATGCTTTTCAGATCCATGCCTTTCAGAGGAAAGAATTGAACTCACCAAACCAATCTCCCTAGTCTACATAATTGATGATATATTTGATGTTTATGGAAGCATCGATGAACTCACTCTCTTCGTAGATGCTGTCACCAGGTACCAATTCAAATATATACCTATATATACATTTTGCAATTATAATCTTGGATAAATTACACTTTGGTATGAATCGATTTCACTTTGATACTATGTTCTTTCAAAATTGATCTTTTGGTACCCTCTTCAATTCGTTATTAGTACTTTGGTATCAAAAACTCTTTTTCTATTACCTCTTGATGGAAAAAAGCACGTGTAGTTCATGTGCATAGTCAAGAAAACAAAATTCATCATCCTAAACTCAGATTTCATGATTCAACCTCCAAAAAACACGATTCAATATATGTACTTGAAGGCAGAGGATTTCGTGTATTTTTTAGACTAAATCGTGAAATCTGAGTTTAAAAGGGTGAATTTCATATTTTTGACCATGCATGTGACCCGCACGTGCATTTTTCCGTCAAAAGATAACAAAAAAAAATTGTGTACCAAAGTGCTAATGACGATTAGAAGAGGATACTAAAATATCAATTTTTGAAAGAACGGGGTACCAAAGTGAACCAATCCATACCTTACAGTACCAAAATGTAATTTACCCTATAATCTTTTATGGTCATGTTGATTTCAAATTATTAACTCGTTCGAATATTATTGCAGATGGGATTTGGCAGCAATAGGACAATTACCAGACTATATGAAAGCTTGCTTCAAAGCTCTTCATGACATTACCAATGAGTTTTCCAACAAGATCCAAAACCAACATGGATTGAATCCTAAAGAAAGCTTAATCAAATCGGTAATAATAAACGTACATATATATATATATATAGGATGAATGAATTCTATTGCATTTGACAAGAATGAACTGGGTAATATTAATTTAATTCGCGTGGATGTAGTGGGTGAGATTATTGGATGCTTTCATGGAAGAAGCAAAATGGTTTGCTTCAGGGGAATTGCCAGGACCTGAGGAGTATTTGAAGAATGGGATAGTTAGCACAGGGATGCAAGTGGCTCTTGTCCATGGATTCCTTCTATTGGGTGACGGCATTACCAAGCAAAATATGGCTCTCATTGACAACTTTCCAAGCTTGATATCCTCAATAGCCACAATTCTCAGGCTATGTGACGATTTAGAAGGTGCCAAGGTACCTATAGACAATAATATACTTCTGGTTGTGGAGAAAAATACATTTAGATATTTATTCTTTCATTGGAGTACGTATGTGGTTTTTAATTGGTCAAAGTGTAAATTTGGTCCAATATCTTTTGCTGAGTTCTCAATTTGGTCTTGTATCTTTTTTGTTGCACTTTTGGTCCCATATCTTTGCAAAAGGTCCCAATTTGGTCCCATATCATTTTTTATCTCATATCTTTTGGTCAAGTTGCAGAACTGATCCCATATAGGCAGGGGCGGAGCCAGAAATTTTGGTTAGGGGGGGCCGAAAGTTTTTTTTGGCCAAAATCTTATTTTAGTCTTGAATGCTTATTCAAAATTTTGTTTTGGTCCCTAATATTCTTTTAGGAATTTCGGGTTTGAGACAAAGAAATATGATCACATTCAATAGTTAAAGACCAATTATAAAACTTTAAAGAAAAATTAAGGATCAAAATGAAACTTTAGGTAATCATTAAGGACCAAAATAAGATATTGGTCTATTTTTCTCTATATATTATTAATATTATAAAATAAAATGTATAAGTTAGATTTTTTTTTTNTATTCTAATCCCACACAGTCACACAAACATATGAATATATGCATTAAGGATTATCAAAGTATTTAGACTTATTGGAGACCGTAAAATTTTACCATGTAGGTTTAGGTCTAGACCCGGACTCAACCTTAATGGTTCTGGCTCCGGATATGGTAGTACCCAACCCATATGTTATCTATACTCTACCAATAATCATAAATATTTAATTTTTTTATATATAAAATATAATACTTTAAAACTTTTTTGTTGAGGAAATATTAACTTGTAAGGATAAAATATTAAATATTTCATAAGGATTGAAATATTTTAATAATATATTTCTATTTATGATTTATTTTTTTGTTTTTAGTAGTTATAGATACAAAAAAAAAGATAAAAATAAATTTTATATTAATAGAAAATAAATTATTTTAAAACTTCTCTAGATCCGGGGTCCGGGTATGGGGATGAGGAATGATTTTAATATCTGCTCATCTCAAGGTCTAGAGATCTAGAGATCATAGTATGCTACTCATATCCTACTCATATTGATGACCCCTAATATGCAGGAGCAACACGATAATGATGATAAGGATGGGTCCTACTTAAAGTGCTACATGAAGGAGCACCCAGGAATTTCTATTGAAGAGGCAAGACAGCACACGAGGTATAAGATTTCACAAGCTTGGAGAATTCTCAACAAAGAGTGCCTCAACCGATCAACAAATCCGCTTCCATTATCTTTTACTAAGTTTTGTCTTAATGCTGCCAGGATGGTGCCTCTCATGTACAGTTATGACACTTATAGCCCCTCAAGATTACAACACTATGTGAGGTCCTTGCTTTATAACAATCCCACTATTCAAATTTCACCACAAAATCATGTTGGAGATTGTGCCCTAGGACCAATTATCTTGTATGTGTGAACATACTGGTTGACTAATTTATGGATGATAAATTAAGTCGTTATCATATTATTAGCATGTTTACTATGATAACAATCCCTGATTAATTATGTGATAATTAGTCTAAACTGTCCCTGGTCGCTCATTCAAGTGGGAACTTGAAAATGGACTAAGACCAGCATGACCTCGGTGTATAGAGATACATGCACTAGATGCTTTACGAGAGTCATGGTGCAATTATGTAAAGGGTTACAAGTTGCTGGACCGACCCGGAGAGTCCTGCATGGGTTTTAGTCATGAGCTAGCCTCTCCTGTACACCTGTCACGATGCCCTTAGACCTGAGGTCTTGACTATTCCGGCGTTGTAGTTGTCAAACTTTGGCCTAGTCCAACGTTGCCCGTAGCAGGGTAGCCATACAGGCTAGGTACGGGTTTGGTTGATTGCCGTGCTGAGGAATGTGGTTGACCAAGATGGAATTTTGTCCCTCATCATGGATGAGAGATATTTAATTGGGCCCCTCGATGAGTCTGTCCAAGGAATTTGTGGCCACACAGGGAAATGGGACTAACTCAGGAAATCGAGAAAGTTATGGTTTGGATTTATGATGACTTTCCCGTGCCTAATCCATGGCCAAAATATCGTGTGACAATCGGGATCAAGACAAGGTAGTACTAAGGTAAAGTCGTTTTGGCGTTAAAGCGATAACTCACGTGTTTTGGGTAGTCGTGATGGCTTGCTAGAGTCCGCTCTCGACTTGTGAGTCATAGAGATGACTTGCTGCCAACTTCACGTGAGGCCTGCTGGGTCACACACGAGCAGGATCAAGATGCCACGCTGGGACACGAATTAAGGTTAATTTGTGGGTCACTTTAGTGACAATTTAAGACATAGTTGATTGTCTTAGGACATGAAATCTTGTCTTAAATAAATATCTACGTATGTGATATTTAAATTTGTTGGACAAATTTAAATATTAATTGTTGAATAGATAATAGGATTAATCTATTTACAATTATAATATTAGGGAATAATAAATTGGATAAGGTTCCTAAAAGTTAGGAGATTATTGATTTATTAAATTCACTAATATTAGGTGTGAGGGTGGCGCCTCATATAGAGATTTTAATTAATAAAAATTTTTTGTTAATTAAAGTCATGACTTGGATTTGAATTTGAATTTAAGATTTGATTTTGATTTCAAGATTCAAGATTGAATTAAAGATATTAGGGTAATATTTTTATTCAATATTAATGGGGAATTTGAATTCAAGATTCAATTTTGAATTAAAGATATTAGGGTAATATTTTAATTCAATAATAAATTTGAATTCAAGACTCAAAATTTGAATTAAAGATATTAGGGTAATATTTTAATTCAATATTGTTGAAAGATAATAAGTTGGTTATAACTACCTAAGAGTTAGGGTTGTTATTTTGATTTATTAAATTCCCTAAGACAAAGGTGAGGATGGCGCATATCTTTTGACATGGAGTGTAAGATTTGATCTTGCATTTTGAATTTAAATATTATGTGCAAGTCGAATTTTATGATTAAATTATTAGGGTAATATTTTAATTATAAATTCAATTCCTCATGACTCATTCCAACCAATAGGGTTTGAGCAATCAAGATTTGATTTCAAGATTTGATCTTGACAACCTCAAAATCGAATTGCCCCTAGATTTTTGAATTATAATATTAGTGTAATATTATAAATCATGATTTAGGGATTCCCTAAGTTATATTAATTATTGAATTAATATATCCAAGATATTAGGGATTCACTAATGAGATTATAATTCCCTAATTTTAGGAATGAGAAAATATATATATACACCAAGAGGCCAAGTCGACTAAGGCATTATTTTGGTGAGACAAAACTTGCAAAACCCTAGTTCTAAGAAATAGTTCGACTTTCTCCAAGATAGAGAGAGAAAGTTTGGCTTGCACCAAAAGGCTTAGAGTTTTGTGTGAGATCAAGAATTGGATTCTTGATCATAGGCGCCATCATTCTTTGAGATTCAAGAATTGTTCTTGAATTTCAAGAACACTGTAGATAGAGTTCCCTGTATTCACTTGGGAAGAAGTGAAGGAGGCTAGCACCTAGGCATCTCCAAAACTGTTCGTGTGGATCACCGGTAGAGGGAGTACACTTGGAGTTGACTTCTCAGCATCACAGTCACAAAAGCTACCGATTGATTTGGGTAAAATTCTAATCCTTCTTCTGATATAGACTCATATAGCGGATCCTGGGAAAGAAATCACAGCCTGCGCTATTTATTTTAAAGTTTTTTTATTTATTTTTCGCTTCCGCTGCGCGGGGCTCTATGATTTTCCAACAGTGGTATCAGAGCCACGCTATTTTGGGTCTGTATTAGTTTTTGGTGATTGTACATGAGATGTATGATTGAGTGTTTACCGCTTTTCAATTGTATGCTAAAGTATTTTGCGAAAAGATCCACCACAAAGTTTTGGAATCTATCTAAAATTGGTGCAAATTATATGTATATGATACATAGGAAATCAATAGGATCGATTTGAAAATTTTCTTGAATTTTAAGGCCTAAGTCGAAAATCCCTATATAATTATAACTAAAATTGTTTTAATTATAATTATTGTGGGGTGGCTGGAAATTTATTAAAATTATGAATTTTAAAATTTTTGGGTCAATAATTTAAATTCTTGAATGAGATTCCTGATTTTATAATTATTGATACTAGGCCTAATTTTCAAGAATGGCATGTTAAAATTGCACAAACCCTAATTGAACACATTTTAAAAATTGTTTTTGGTATGTGTTGCTGTATGCCGTGTTTGACATGATGATGTATGAATTGTTCATGTGTGTTATGTGGTGTTGGATATGGCTCTAGGGTTTTTGGTAATACGGTCTGCGTGTCGTCTCCCTATACTCTGTTATAATTTTACATTCTGTTTACACCTCAATGTAACTGAGGTTTTTCCTATGTAATTTTATTTTTCTTTTAGAAAAATTCTCTCATTGGCTTGAGAGGATTATAGGGTAGATGGGTCATATCTAAACACGGTGTGCTTTATGCATTTAGTTTTTGTATGTGATGCAATGCGCTAGATGTATGCCTAGGGGTGCGAATTTTAACATGCAACTTTAATTTTACGCTACAACCACGTATGTGATACGAGCGTGGGATTTTGTATGTGATACAAAATCCGTGCACATGTTTATATTTATGAGATACATGGGAAATAAACACGTGGCACGACTCGTTTAATTTTAAATTGGTTTTAAAATTAAACTAAAGACGGAACATTTTTACAATAGAAATCAAACCCTTTTAAAATTCTTAAGTTTTAATGCCATCAATAAAACACCCTGTTAAAATCTTGTTCATCGTGGAGCGGTGATCGCCTACGCGACACGTATCTACCTTGACCTTGAGGAGACACAGCTGAATGGGAGATTCAACGCAGCGTTGTGTTGAAATCTCGGTTTGTTAAATGCGGTGATCGCCTATGCGACACGTGTTTAGTGGGCCTTGATGATATGGGGTCGGACTTAGGTCTCGTTGTGAGCCTAGCCATTCACAAGTTTTATTGTGCGACTTAATGGGGTTATCAAATCGGATTTGGACCTCAAGGCATTAGATGGGATAAACATGCCATAATAAGTATCATATGATGATACAGTCCCATAAAGATCTAAGAGTCACATGAGATGTGATTGGTAAAGAGTTACCTACCTAAATAACCTAAGGGTGCATAATCGCCTACGCGACGGTAAACTTTGGTGAAATATGGGTCTTAGCCACTAATAATAATTTTACTGGGTTTTACAAAATGGTGGATATATTTTTCTCTGCTAATTGAATTTCCATATCTTTAAATGTAGAATCAAATGGCAAACAATAGTTCAACGTTTTCACTGCGATCTATCCTTGAGAAGGATAAATTGTCTAGGAAAAATTTCCTCGACTGGTTTCGTAATTTGAGAATTGTTCTCACCCGTGAAAAGAAACTTTACGTTCTAGAAAAACCTCTCCCTAAGGAGCCTGCGAAGGACGCTCCAGGAGCTCAAAAGAATGCTTATGAGAAGCATTTCGATGACTCTTTGGAGGTCTCTTGCCTGATGGTGGACACAATGATTCCCGAGTTGCAAAAGGGCTTGGATACGTTGATTTGTTTTGAGATGATAATGCGTCTCAAGGAAATGTTCCAACACCAGATTAGGCAAGAAAGGTATGAGACCACTAAGGCTCTACGATCTTGCAAGATGGCTGAAGGTGCATCTGTCGGTAACCATGTCATGAAGATGAAAGGGTACATGGATCACCTTGATAGGCTGGGATTTCCCATTTCTTCAGAACTTGCGACGGATTTGATCCTGAGCTCGCTGCCCAAAAGTTATGACAAGTTTGTCATGGACTTTAATGTGAAAGGATTGGAGGAATCAGTCTCTGGGCTGCATAGGATGCTCAAGGCTGCTGAGGCATCCATGAAAAGGGCGCCTCCAACAGTCTTGATGATTCAGAGAAGCGAAGGGAAGAGGAAGGGCGAAGGAAAGAGGAAGGACACCATAATGGTTGGTGAGACCAAGCCAGTGGACGACCCTTGCCTACAACCTGCCAAGAAGGAAAAGCCTTCAGAGGATGCGTTTTGCTTTTTCTGCCAAGTGTCAGGACATTGGATGAGAAAATGCAAATTCTATTGGGAATATCAAAAGAAGAAGAAGAAGAGCTGTGAGGCCTCTACTTCAGGTATCTTTGTTATAAATGTTCTTTTCTACTTAAAACCACTTGGGTATTAGATACAGCATGTGGTTCTCACATTTGATGTGCAGGGTCTTAGAGACAGTAGAATGCTGAACAGAAGCGAGATGGACCTACGAGTAGGCAATGGAGCAAGGGTTGTTGTTGTTGCTGTGGGAACATACGAGCTTGTTTTGCCCTCTGGGCTTAGTTTATTATGTACTTTCTTTAAGTTCAAACACTATTTCTCCTCCTTATTTGGATAAGGAAGGATCTATATGTGTAAACAGTAAAGAATGAAGTTCTATTTATAAAGATGATTTTTATTTTCTTATGTGATTTGCAAGATAATCGTTGCATCTTAAAATTAGAACGACAACATGATAACAATATAACATTGGTACGAAAAGGATTAAGATTATCGAATCTAATCCGACATACTTTTGGCATTGTCATTTAGGCCATATGAACGAGAAACGCCTAGGAGAATCTCCATAAAGATGGACTTCTAAGCTCACTTGATTTTGAATCATATGATGCTTGCGAATCTTGTTTACTTGGTAAAATGACGAAGGCATCTTTCATTGGACACAGTGAGAGGGCACCTGACTTATTGGGGATCATACCTAGTGATGTATGTGGACCCATGAGTACTCAAGCTAAAGGTAGTTACTCATACTGACGACTTCAATAGTTTAGGCTAATGAAGTACAAGTCAGAGTTCTTTGAAATGTTCAAAAGATTTCACAGTGAAGTAGAGAACTAACTTGACAAGAAAATCAGAGTCCTTCGATCTGATCGAGAAGACGAGTATTTGAGTCAAGAATTTGTTGATCATCTTAGAAGTTGTGGGATAGTCTCACAACTCACTCCTTCTGAAACCCCACAGTAGGATGGTGTTTCCGAGAGGAGGAATCGAACTTTATTAGATATGGTTCGATCTATGATGAGTCAAGCTGATCTTCCGCCATCCTTTTAGGGGCATGCTTTAGAAACTGTTGGTTTCACACTTAACAGTATTCCGTCTAAAGCAGTTGAGAAGACACCATATGAGATATGGAATGGGAAAAGACCCATTTTGTCGTACCTCAGATTTTTGGGATGTGAAGTTTATGTTAAGAAACAGCCTAACGAAAAACTGTCTCCCAAAAAACTCTCAAAGTGTTTATTTGTAGGATACCCCAAGGAAACGAGGGGGTATCATGTCTACTACCCGTCTGACAACAAAGTGTTTGTAGTCAGAAGTGGATTCCTTTTAGAAAGGGGTTTTGTTTCCAAAAGAAACAGTGGGAGTAAGATAGATCTTGAAAAGGTTCAAGATCCACAAGACACTTCAGAGGCACAGACGGAAACTAAAGAAGAGCCACAAGGCGTTGTGGAAGCTCCTCTAGTAACACAAAGCAACGAAGGTCTGATAGAACACGCTCTCAACCTCAAGGATATGGATCTTTGATGACTGAGAATGAGGATGTGTTGCAAATGGAGCGTGGTGAGCCTACCACCTATCGAGATGCTATTATCATTGTTTTGATAAGGGTGTCAAAGAGTTTGACTTCTTGCAAAACCCTGATGAGCCTTGTGTTTACAAGAAGGTTAGTGGGAGCACAATTGTGTTCTTGGTACTTTATGTCAATGACTTATTGCTCATTGGAAATGATACTCCTACCTTGGAGATTGTGAATCTTGGTTTGAAAAATCATTCTCGATGAAGGACTTAGGAGAAGCTGCCTATATTCTAGGCATCAAGATCTATAGAGATAGATCTCGAAGGCTTCTTAGATTAAATCAGTGTACATACTTGGATGAGGTACTGAAGGGGTTCAGTATGCAAGATTCCAAGAAGGGATTCATACCGATGAATCATGGCTTGCCTTGAGCATGACAAGTTGGTTCCAACAAGACCCTGGTGAGGATCATTGGACCGTTGTCAAAAACATCCTTAAGTACTTGAGAAGAACTAAGGATGAATTCTTGGTTTATGGTGGAATTGATGTGTAATTGGTTACACAGATGCCCGTTTTCCAAACCAACCAAGATGTTTTAAATCGCAGTTTGAACACGTATTTCTCCTGAACGGTAGTATCGTGAGTTGGACTGGTTCCAAGCAGAGCACGATTGATGATTCTACAACATAGGGTTGGTCGCGTAGAGATGCGGACCGTAAAACTCGTATCTGAGGTAATTTTGGTGGTCACCCTGATGTTCCGACAGTGATATATACTCAGACGTTGTCACCATGAAATGGTGATGTCAAGATATGTAAAGTAGCAGTCGAGGATAATGTTGCCGATCCTCTTACGAAACCCCTAGCGTGGGTCTTACATAAACGCCATGTAGTGTCAGTGGAGATCAGACACATTAATGGATGTTCCTAGTGTAGGAACATTTTAATTAATGATTGTACCTAGTGTAAGTGGGAGTCTGTTGGAGATTGTGCCCTAGGGCCAATCATCTTGTATGTGTGAACATACTAGTTGACTAATTTATGGATGATAAATTGATTCGTTATCATATTATTAGCATGTTTACTATGATAACAATCCATGATCAATTATGTGATAATTAGTCTAAACTTTCCCTAGTCGCTCATTCAAGTGGGAACTTGAAAATGAACTAAGACCAGCATGACCTCGGTGTATAGAGATACATGCTCTAGATGCTTTACGAGAATCATTGTGCAATTATGTAAAGGGTTACAAGTTGCTAGACCGACCCGGAGAGTCCTGCATGGGTTTTAGTCATGAGCTAGCCTCTCCTGTACACCTGTCACGATGCCCTAGACCTGAGGTCTTGACTATTCCGGCATTGTAGTTGTCAAACTTTGGCCTAGTCCAACGTTGCCCGTAGCAGGGTAGCCATACAGGCTAGGTACGGGTTTGGTTGATTGCCGTGCTAAGGAATGTGGTTGACCAAGATGGAATTTTGTCCCTCATCATGGATGAGAGATATTTAACTGGGTCCCTCGATGAGTCTGTCCAAGGAATGTGTGGCCACACAGGGAAATGGGACTAACTCAGGAAATCGAGAAAGTTATGGTTTGGATTTAGGATGACTTTCCCGTGCCTAATCCATGACCAAAATATTGTGTGACAATCGGGATCAAGACAAGGTAGTACTACACGAGCAGGATCAAGATGCCACGCTGGGACACGAATTAAGGTTAATTCGTGGGTCACTTTAGTGACACAATTTAAGACATAGTTGATTGTCTTAGGACATGAAATCTTGTCTTAAATAAATATCTACGTATGTGATATTTAAATTTGTTGAAAAAATTTAAATATTAATTGTTGAATAGATAATAGGATTAATCTATTTACAATTATAATATTAGGGAATAATAAATTGGATAAGGTTCCTAAAAGTTAGGAGATTATTGATTTATTAAATTCACTAATATTAGGTGTGAGGGTGGCGCCTCATATAGAGATTTTAATTAATAAAAATGTTTTGTTAATTAAAGTCATGACTTGGATTTGAATTTGAATTCAAGATTTGATTTTGATTTCAAGATTCAATATTGAATTAAAGATATTAGGGTAATATTTTAATTCAATATTAATAATAAATTTGAATTCAAGATTCAAAATTTGAATTAAAGATATTAGGGTAATATTTTAATTCAATATTGTTGAAAGATAATAAGTTGGTTATAACTACCTCAGAGTTAGGGTTGTTATTTTGATTTATTAAATTCCCTAAAACAAAGGTGAGGATGGCGCATATCTTTTGACTTGGAGTGCAAGATTTGATCTTGCATTTTGAATTTAAATATTTTGTGCAAGTCGAATTTTATGATTAAATTATTAGGTTAATATTTTAATTATAAATTCAATTCCTCATGACTCATTCCAACCAATAGGGTTTGAGCAATCAAGTTTTGGTTTCAAGATTTGATCTTGACAACCTCAAAATCGAATTGCCCCTAGATATTTGAATTATAATATTAGTGTAATATTATAAATCATGATTTAGGGATTCCCTAAGTTATATTAATTATTGAATTAATATATCCAAGATATTAGGGATTCACTAATGAGATTATAATTCCCTAATTTTAGGAATGAGAAAATATATATATACACCAAGAGGCCAAGTCGACTAAGGCATTATTTTGGTGAGACAAAACTTGCAAAACCCTAGTTCTAAGAAATAGTTCGACTTTCTCCAAGATAGAGAGAGAAAGTTTGGCTTGCACCAAAAGGCTTAGAGTTTTGTGTGAGATCAAGAATTGGATTCTTGATCATAGGCGCCATCATTCTTTGAGATTCAAGAATTGTTCTTGAATTTCAAGAACACTGTAGATAGAGTTCCCTATATTCACTTGGGAAGAAGTGAAGGAGGCTAGCACCTAGGCATCTCCAAAACTGTTCGTGTGGATCACCGGCGGAGGGAGTACACTTAGAGTGGACTTCTCAGCATCGCAGTCACAAAAGCTACTGATTGATTTGGGTAAAATTCTAATCCTTCTTCTGATATAGACTCATATAGCAGATCCTGGGAAAGAAATCACAGCCTGCGCTTTTTATTTTAAAGTTTTATTTTTTTTTCGCTTCCGCTACGCGGGGCTCTGTGATTTCCCAACAAATCACACCCTTATTTCATGACAAATTAACTTCTCTTATAGCTTTACAACTCTACATATATATATATATATTGATGCACCTTGTATACCATAATGCAATGACACCAACATAACCAAATCACTGAGAATAGTATTCTTCTATTATATATATAATGCTAAAAGTGTGACCAAGTACAAAAGAGTAGTTGTCAATAGTATTTCATCTATTTTAGGGTGCGTTTGGATTTGCTATAACTCTCCTTTATCTCCTGGTAGTTATTTTAGTGTTTGGGGAAACAGGGAAAAATCAGAAAAATCTACGAATCTTGTTTTGTGGTTGTTGATGATGTTGCTGGTAGGTTTGATCTTTGAATAGCCATTGTATCACTATATGGCTTTAGGCGAAGGAATCAAAGAAGAAGAAGAAAAGATGTTAACTAGTTGAGAAGGAAACTTGAAAGACCAAAACAGAATTTTGAGAAAATTTGAGGGATCAAAATAGGACTTTGGCCTTTGAAATATGAATAGGATAGATGATTTGGAAGTCAACTTAACATTCAACAATGACACATCATCATTTAACGGTCACCTTGATCAGCCCAAGTATGAACAATTTATTTGGCCTTCTTTTAATATGTTTAAACAAATAATATATTATAATTAGACCAATTAATATGCTAAGGGCTATCAAGCCAAAAATAAATATATATATATATATGCTAAGCGCTGCACTAAGGTATCGCGTAATAAAGTGGATAAAATAGGTTAATTAGCATTTATTTATTGTACTTTATAAATAGGTGCTACTTAATGGTTTATTTAGTGTTTCAGATATCCAAACAGGGCCAAACCAAGAGGGAAACATCCAGAATCAACGAGAAGATCACGTTAGACACAACATATTCTTGTGCCGTTGGATGGGCCGCCGGCACAAAGGTGGTAATTCCCGCGGCACACGTATCTGAGAGCTATATGACGTCAGCACATAAGCTTCAGCACAATTTTAGGTTGAGCCGTCACTTGTGCCAACGGCCCAAGTGAGAAGTCTCGCGGCACACGCAATTTCGAGGCTTAGAGATGTGTTTTGGACGGTCAGGATTCAAGATATCAATATATATTCAAGATATTTCGAATATTTCGTTGAGCCACCATGATGGGCCGCTGGCACACGCAACGGCCCAAGTACAAATCTTTTCCTTGACTTGCGAACCAAGCATACTACTCTTGCCTATAAATAGATCTCGTCATTCCACGCTCAAATCACCAATTTTCCAGTAGCAAACATATTAGAATAGAATAGAGTTCTCTGCCTAGAGCATGAGTAACTAATTAGGTAGATACTTGAGGAATGCCTCAAGGATGTGGCTTGAGTTCACCACGGTTTCATTGTAGAGTCCAGATGTCGATGTTGCATTTATGAGGTATTCTCAACTCCTTTATGATAATTTTTGAAGTTGTTTATACATTAGATTGATAGATCAGTACTTTATTAGGGATAATTGTTGGTATTCCTGGAGTCTATCTCTTTTACGATTAATAAAGGTTTCTCTTTAAACATGTTATTTACATGGTTGGTTTACTTAAGGGTGTTCTATCTATCTTAAAAATATAATTAGGATTATTCTTTATTGCTTATATTTGTTTATTGTTCCGATGTGGCAATAATAGAGATTGCCCTGAAGAGCCTTGACAAATGCTCATAACCCCAGTTTTGGTTGAGTGATCTATCCTAATCTTATATTTTTCACCATTGCTTGATTGATTGTGTTTGAGTTCAAATACATCATTTAACTTGGTTAAGTAAATGCACATTAATTATCTATTCTCTATCTTGAACGAACTATGATAGTCCATCTCTAGGGTTTTCTCTCAAGTATTGTTTTCATTTATATTCATATTCGTGACAACTTTTATAACCAAACTTATAAACTACAACCTTCATCACAATTCTCTTACTCTCATCACATTGAGTTCCGCGAGAGATTCGACCTTGGGTTAGAATCTATACTATATTCTAATAAATATAGTTATACTTGCGAGGCTCGAGTATAATTAAATTTGGCTCGCTTGACACCTTACGACGGGTGTCCGACCAAGTTTTGGCCCCGTTGCCGGGGAACTCTTTCTTAAGTTCCTAAGAAATTGTGATTAGTTTTTGAGTCTTTATTTTTGTTGTGTTTCATTTTGTCTTGATTTTTTTTTATTTGTTTTAGTCTAGGTTAGTTTTGTTTATTTCGTTTTATTTTATTACTTCAATTTTTCTAGTATATGCCAAGGAGATCTAAAGAGCCTATGATTCCCCTAGATTCGGAATTAGAGAAAACCCTTAGATCCATTAGAAAAAGTAGGCAAGAAATAAATTTGGAAAAGTCATGCAATAATTGTAGGTAAGATGATCAAGAACGTGAATAAATTCGCGAAAATAAGGTCTAGACAATGGACGTCCTAGACCAAGAAAATCTATTAGAGAGGCATCCCAATCTAATGAACAATATGAGGTCCAAAGAAACGTGTTTCCTCAAATCGAAACGGATTTTGAGATCAAAGGGCCACTTTTCAATGGACTACCTAAGTTTCACGGATTAGCTAGTGAAAATCCCTATACACATTTAAATAATTTATATCTTCACTGCCGAACCATGAAACCCCTAGCACCAACCGCAGAGGATGTTATGTGAAAAGTATTCCATCTCACCCACGACGAGGCTAATTAAATTTATGCCGCATCTAATGGATCCATTACTAAGTTTCATGTCGAGACTGCATGGGACTTAATCAAGGAGATCGCCCTTAAGCGAGAAAACTGAAGAAGACGTACCCGTGCAGTCAAGGGAATAGTAGCAAGCGATTCAGACCTAATGATGGAGAAATTGGCTTCAGAAATGGACATTCTAGCCATAACTGTCAAGGAGGTGAATGCCAAGTTAGCTGCTTCGCCCAAAATGGTGGCACTAATGACCGCACCCTGCTCCATATGTGATTCACATCAACATGGAAGTAGGGAATGTCCCCATCAACCTGAAGTAGTATCGGCCATGTATCAACGAGGCTCTAGTCAATTTCCTAGAAGATATGATAATAGAGTTAGGACTCGAAACTATTTTCAAAACCAAAACTTTAATAATCCAGCTCCTCAAAGACAAAACTTCTCTTCAACAGAAACTGACACTCAACTCCTCATTAGGAAGTTTGAAGAATCCAAAGCCCGAACTTCGAAGAAATTTGAAGATTTAGGATAAAGAATCGATCTTCTTTCTAAAGAGATGGTCATTATGAGGAGCAAACACGATGATCTTGGACAAACAGTCGTTCGAGCAATCGAGACTGAATAGAGTTTCCCTGCTAAGGCAGTTCATGCCATTACTACTAGAGAAATTGAGCCCATAGGAAACCCTACTCTAGATACCTTAGTGCAAACTCTAGAAAAACCTAAGCCTGAGGAAATACTTATAGAGATTAAAGGAGAAGGGCATGAAAGCTTTAGAGCCATAATAGAAAAACACCCTAGGTATTCCCAATTCTTCTTTGGTTTCAACTATAAGAAGGATAAGGAAGAAACTCCTGCCATAAACCAGTATGAAACTAAGGTAGAGGACCTACCATTTCCAAGCTCCCACATAATGACCAAGGAACAACTAGAGGAAAAGAAGGATAAGGAGATAGAAGACCTAATAGGAAAACTAGAAGTAAACAATCCCTTATTAGGATTGGTTAGGAAAGTCCCTAGGTACACCAAGCTGTTGGGAAATTATAGAGGCAGCGCAGCGGAAAAATGGTAAATTAAAATTTTTAGCACAACTCTATAATTCCCTTCCAGGATCCACTATCTGAATTTATGCTAGTAAAGGAAGAATGTATACCTCAAATCAATCGGTGCGTCTGAATTCTACGATTCCGAGAAGTCCACTCAACGTGTCCTTCCTCCGCCGGTGATCCACACGAACAGTTTTGTTGACACCGAGGTGCTAGCCTCCAATCCTTTTCTCCAAAAGAATTCGTGAACCAAATCTACGGTTCTTGAATGATCAAGAACAATTTTTGATCTCCAAGAATAGGTGGCGGAAGTCTCACACAAAAACCCTAAGGATTTTAGGGTTTAGGTCGAACTTTATCTCTTTATTGAGAAAGTCGACTTCTCTCTCTAGAGTTAGGGTGAGTCGAAATTTTCTCTCACTTGGAAGGAGTGAATTATGCGACTTCTCCTATTGGTGTGTGTATTTATAATATATTTTTCTCATCCCTAAAATTAGAGAATCATTAATCTAATTAGTGAATCCCTAAAATCTTGAATATATTAATTCCATAATTAATATAATTTAGGGAATTCCTAAATCTTGATTTATAATATTACAATAATATTATAATTCAAAATTCAAGAGGCAATTCGAATTTGAATTTCAAGATCAAATCTTGAAACCAAATCTTGAATGCTCAAACCCTATTGGTTGGAATGAGTCATGAGGAATTGAATTTATAATTAAAATATTACCTTAATATATTAACCCTAAATTCGACTTGCACATATATTTTAAAATTCAAAATGCAAGATCAAATCTTGCACTCCAAGTCTAAGAATGCGCCACCCTCATGCATATATATATAGGAATTTAATAATTAAAATAACATCCCTAACTCTTAGGTAGTTATAACCAACTTATTAATTTCCTAACAATATTGAATTAAATTATTACCCTAATATCTTTAATTCAAACTTGAATCTTGAAATCAAAATCAAATCTTGAATTCAAATTCAAATCTAAATTTTGATTTTAATTAACAAAACATTTTCATTAATTAAATTAGGGTAAATTGCAATTTGGTACCCTGTGGTTAGGGGCGGTTCCCCTTTGGTACCCTGAAAGAAAAATTTTTGCATTGTAGTACCCCGTGGTTTACTCCGTTAGCGATTTGGTACCCTGAGGTTTTTTTCTGTTAGGATTTAACGGCAAATGTTAGTTAAAATGTCAAAAATCTCCCAAAAAGTCTTCTCTTATGCGTTTAAGTCCTTTCCCTTTACTAAAAGGGATCAAAACATAAAGAATTAATTATAAAAGGGTCTTTAGAATTCTAATATTATAGATTTTTCTCCTTTTCATAAGATTTCTTTTGAATAGGTCCTGATTTAAT
>QANZ01032668.1:46268-75940 GCA_003254925.1 Chamaecrista fasciculata
AGGACCTATTCAAAAGAAATCTTATGAAAAGGAGAAAAATCTATAATATTAGAATTCTAAAGACCCTTTTATAATTAATTCTTTATGTTTTGATCCCTTTTAGTAAAGGGAAATGACTTAAACGCATAAGAGAAGACTTTTTGGGAGATTTTTGACATTTTAACTAACATTTGCCGTTAAATCCTAACAGAAAAAAAACCTAAGGGTACCAAATCGCTAACGGAGCAAACCACGGGGTACCACAATACAAAAATATTTCTTTCAGGGTACCAAAGGGGAACCGCCCCTAACCACAGGGTACCAAATTGCAATTTACCCATTAAATTAGGACCCTATGAGGCGCCACCCTCACTCCCTTGTCCTCTAATATTAAAAAATTTAATAAATCAATAATCTCCTAACTTTTAGGAAGCTTATTTAATTTATTATTCCCTAATATTTTAAACAAGAATTTAATTGTAAATAGATTAATCAAATTAACTATTTAACAATTAATATATTTAAACTTGTCTAACAAATTTAAATACCATAAACGTAGATATTATTTAAGACAAGATTTCATGTCCTAAGACATTCAACTATGTCTTAAATTGTGTCACCAAAATGACTCACGAATTAATCCTAATTCGTGTCCCTATACGGCATCTTGATCTTGCTCGTGTGTGACCCAACAGGCCTCACGTGAAGTTGGCAGCAAGCCATCCCTATGACTCACAAGTCAAGAGCGGACTCTAGCAAGCCATCACGATTACCCAAAACACGTGAGTTATCGTTTTAACAAAAACCGATTTAATCTTAGTACCACCTTGTCATAATCCCTATTGTCACACGATATTTTGGTCTTGGATAAGGCACGGGAAAGTCATCCTTAATCCAAACCATAACTTTCTCGATTCCTTGAGTTAGTCCCATTTCCCTGTGTGGCCACACATTCCTTGGACAGACTCATCGAGGGGCCCAGTTTAATATCTCCCATCTTAATGAGGGACAAAATTCCATCTTGGTCAACCACATTCCTCAGCACGGTAAACAACTAAACCCGTACCTAGCCTATATGGCTACCATGTTACGGGCAACGTTGGACTAGGCCAAAGTTCAGCACCTACAACGCCGGAATAGTCAAGACCTCAGGTCTAAGGGCATCGTGACAGGTGTACAGGACAGACTAGCTTATGACTAAACCCATGCAGGACTCTCCAGGTCGGCCCAGCAACTTGTACCCCTTACATAATTGCACCATGAACCTCGAGAAGCATCTTATGCGTGTATCTCCATACACCAAGGTCATGTTGGTCTTAGTTCATTCACATTCCCACGTGACTGATCGACCAGGGACAGTTTAGATTAATTATCATATAATTAACCAAGGACTGTTATCACAGTAAACATGCTAATAATATGATAACAAAATAATTTATAATTTATAAATTAATCAAAATAATATGTTCATACATATAAATGATTGGCCCTAGGGCACAATCTCCATCAAACTCCCACTTGCACTAGGTACAATCATCAATCTAACTGTTCCTACACTAGGTACACTGATCAATGTATCTAATCCCCATCGACGTTACATGGCGTTCATGTATGACTCGCACAAGAGGCTTTGTAAGAGGATCGCCAACATTATCCTCGCTTGCTACTTTACATATCTTGATATCTCCTCTGTCAACAATCTCTCTGACAAGGTGATAACACCTGAGTATGTGTTTGGTCCTTTGGTGGGACCGGGGCTCCTTGGCTTGTGCAATAGCACCACTATTGTCACAATACATGGTTATGGGATCAGCAATGGTCGGAACCACTCCAAGTTTAGCAATGAACTTCCTAATCCATACAGCCTCCTTCGCTGCATCTGATGCTGCTATATACTCAGACTCCGTTGTAGAATCAGTAATCGTGCTCTGCTTGGAACTCTTCCAACTCACGCTGCCACGGTTTAGGAGAAACACGTATCTAGTTTATCGTTAGCTTGTTGCTTAACGTAAACCTCACATCCCCAATCCTTGAGGTAAGACATAATGGGACTCTTCCCACTCCATATCTCATATGGTGTCTTCTCAACTGCCTTGGACGGAACACGGTTAAGTGTGAGCGCGGCAACTTCTAAAGCATATCCCCAAAAGGATGGCGGAAGATCAGTTTGACTCATCATAGATCGAACCATATCTAATAGAGTTCGATTCCTCCTCTCAGACACACCATTCCACTGTGGTGTTCCAGGAGGAGTAAGTTGTGAGACTATCCCACAACTACTAAGATGATCAATAAATTCTTGACTCAAATACTCGCCTCCTCGATCAGATCGAAGGATCTTGATTTTCTTGTCAAGTTGGTTCTCAACTTCATTTTGAAATCTTTTGAACATTTCAAAAGACTCTGACTTGTGCTTCATTAGGTAGACATAGCCATACCTACTGAAGTCGTCAGTAAACATAATGAAGTACGAGTATCCTCCTCTAGCATGAATACTCATGGGTCCACATACATCACTATGTATGATCCCCAATAAGTCAGATGCCCTCTCACTGTGGCCAGTAAAGGGCGCCTTTGTCATCTTACCAAGTAGACAAGATTCGCAAGCATCATATGATTCAAAATCGAATGAGCTTAGAAGTCCATCTCTATGGAGCTTTTTTAGGCATTCCTCGTTTATATGGCCTAAACGACAATGCCAAAGGTATGTAGGATTAGACTCGTTAGTCTTAATCCTTTTTGTATCGATGTTATAGATTTCGTTATTACGTCTTTGTTCCAATTTTAAGATATAGTGGTTATCATGCAGATCTCCATAAGCATATAACACATCATTCTTATAAATTGAACATCTACCATTTCCATTCATGCAAACAAATCATTCCTTATCCAAATAAGAAAGTGATATAATGTTAGAACTAAGAGATGGTACATAATAACAATTGTTTAATAACAAAACAAGCCCAGTGGGCAAAACTAGCTCGTATTTTCCTACAGCAACAGCAGCAACCCTTGCTCCATTGCCTACACGTAGGTCCACCTCGCCTCTGCTCAGCTTTCTACTTCTTCTCAACCCCTGCACATTAGTACATATGTGAGAACCACAACCAGTATCCAATACCCAAGTGGTAGGAGTAGACAAGTGAACACCTATAACAAAGATACCTGAAGTAGAGGCTTCGCTCTTCTTCTTCTTCAGATCTTCCATGTACAGCTTATAGTTTCTCTTCCAGTGTCCGGGCTTCTGGCAGAAGAAACAAACTGTATCCTTAGTGGGCTTTTCCTTCTTGGCAGGCGGTGGGTTAGGCTTAGCCGCAGGCTTGGTCCCACCAGCCTCGGCGTCTCCTTTCCTCTTTCCTTTGCCCTTCCCCTTTCCCTTGTTCTGAACTAGTAAGACAGTGCTAGGCGACTTCTTTATAGATGCCTCAGCAGTCTTCAGCATCCCATGCAGTTCAGATACGGATTTCTCCAAGCCATTCATATTAAAGTTTAAGACGAACTGGTCATAACTTCTAGGTAGCGAATTAAGGATCAAATTCGTCGCTAGCTCTGGCAAAATGGGAAATCCCAGCCTGGCAAGGTGATCAATATACCCCCTCATCTTCAAGACGTGGGCACTCACAGATCCACCTTCTGCCATCTTGCAAGAGTAAAGAGCCTTTGCAGTCTCAAACCTCTCTTGCCTTGCCTGTACTTGGAACATTTCCCTGAGATGTTTTATCATCTCGTAAGCCCCCATGTTCTCCAAGTTCTTTTGGATCTCGGGACCCATGGTAACCAGCATAAGACAGGCAACGTCCACAGAGTCACTTTGATGCTTCTCGTAAGCATCTCTCTGTGCTCTTGGAGCGTTTGCAGCAGGCTGTTCAGGGATGGGGTTCTCTAGGACATAGAGCTTTCTCTCTTGGGTGAGAACAATTCTCAGATTTCGATGCCAGTCGAGAAAGTTAGTCCCAGTCAACTTGTCCTTCTCAAGGACAGATCGCAGTGATAGTGTTTGAAAGTTTGTTGCCATTTGATTCTACAATTAGATATGAAAAGTTTAATTAGCAGGAAAAATAAATATCCACCATTTTATAAAACCCAGTAAAATTTATTATTAGTGGCTAAGACCCATATTTCACCAAATTTTACCGTCGCGTAGGCGATCATGCACCCTTTGGTTATTTAGGTAGGTAACTCCTTACCAATCACATCTCCATGTGACTCTTAGATCCTTATGGGACCGTATCATCACATGATACTTATTATGGCATGTTTATCCCATCTAATGCCTTGAGGTCCAAAACCGTTTTGATAACCACATTAAGTCACACGGTAAAACATGTGAATGGCTAGGTTCAAAACAACGAGGCCGAAGCCCAACCCCAAATCATCAAGGCCCAACTGCAATACGTGTCGCGTAGGCGATCACCGTATTCAAAGAACCAAGATTTCAATGGGCGTCGTGTTGAAACTCCCATTCACCCGTGTCTCCTTAACGTCAAGGCAGATACGTGTCGCGTAGGCGATCACCGCTCCACGATGAACAAGATTTTGACAGGGCGTTTTAACGACGGCATTAAAACTTAAGATTTTCTAAAAGGGTTTGATTTTTAAAATGTTCCGTTTTATAGTTTAATTTTTAAAACTCCTTTTAAAATTAAACGAGTCATGCCACATATTTATTACCCCATGTATCTCATACATATAAACATGTGCCCGGATTTTGTATCGTATACAAAATCCCACGCTCGTATCGTATACGTGGTTGTAGCGCAATATATAAAGTAGCATGTTAAAATTCCGCACCCTAAACATACATCTAGCGCATCACATACAAACTAAATGTAAAAAACATACACCGTGTTTAGATATGGCCCATCTACCCTATGATTCTCCCAAGCCAATGAGAGAATTTTTCTAAAAAGAAAAATAAAATTACAAGAGAATAAACCCCAGTTGCATTGAGGTATAAACTGAAAGTAAATTTACATAAGAGTAGAGGGAGACGACACGCAGGCCTTATTTATCAAAATAAACCTCCTAGAGCCATATCCAACACCACACAATTCAAATATGAACAATTCATACAATTATGTCAAACACGGCATACAACACATATTAAAAACCATTTTTAAAATTGTGTTCAATTTAGGGTCTGTGCAATTTTAACATGCCTTCCTTGAAATTAGGCCTTTTATCAATAATTATAAAATTCAGGAATCACATTCAAGAATTTAAATTATTGACCCAAAAATTTTAAAATTCATAATTTTAATAAATTTTCAGCCACCTCTATAATATTATAATTAAAACACTTTTAATTATAATTATAAAGGATTTTCGATTTTGGCCTTAAAACTGAAGAAAATTTTTCCAATCGATCCTATCGATTCCATATGTATCATATACATATAATTTGCACCTTCTTCCGTAGATTGAATTTTTTAAAAAAAACGTTCGGTGGATTTTTGTAAAACCAAAAACGGTGATTGAAAGCGGTAAACACACATACCATACATCATATGTACACATAAACAGTTTTAAATCCTAGAACTAGCGTGGCTCTGATACCACTATTGGGAATCTTAGGCGCCAAACGCAGCGAAAGCAGAAACATAAAATAAAATTTTAAAGCGCCTTGTCCTAGAATTCCCGAACGGATCCGCTAGCAGAATTTAAAACTTTTAGACAGTGGTATACCTCACGAGTTTCAATCGGTTGGTTGTACAAGGCGTGTCCTAGAAGTCCACTCGCAGTGTCCTCCCTCCGCCGGTGATCCACACGAACAGTTTGTCGGGCACCAAGGTGCTAGCCTTCTGTTATTTTCTCCAAAACAACTAGGGACCAAATCTACGGTGTATGAACTCAAGAACTCCTTCTTGATTCAGGAACAAGGTGGCGCAAGGAGCAAGGAAACACAAAACTCCTTTTGTTTTCCTACTCTCAAAAACCTAGCTCTGGAACCAGACGAATTTTCTATAACACCTTAGGAAAATTTGACCTCTTCTCTCTCTAAAACCAAAGTGGCGATTTTCACTCTCTCTCTACAAGGAGGAAGAAAATTCACAAAGTGAGCTAGGGTTAGGGTTTAGGGGGCAAGTCGACTTGCTCCCTATTTATAAACATAATTTTTGGTGATTTTAATAGTCCTAAAATCATGATATTACAATAATATAATAATTTTAGGACTTGAATTTCTAATTAAAATATTACCTTAATATTTCAATTTAAATTCAAAATTCAATCTCTGAGAATCAAATGGAAGATCAAATCTTCCCATGGGACCCACAGAGCAATGCGCCATCTCCTCCCCCTTTTATCTTGGAATTTTATAAATCAAAAACATTCCTAACAATTAGGAAGTCATGATTCTCCAAAGATTCTGAGTTGAGATCTCACCAAATCTATTTGATTCAAATCTTTTGATATCTCCATCAAATTTTTTGAATTCAAACTCATTATTTAAATTAATAAAACAATTTTATTAATCTAAAACCAAATATGAGGCGCCACCCTCAAATTAATATTGGGGAATTTTATGAATCAATAATTTCCTAACTTTTAGGAAACTTATCTGAATTATTATTCCCTAATATTTTAATTGTAAATAATTAATCCCTACTAATCATTTAACAATTATTATATTTAAACTTGTCCCACAAATTTAAATATTTCACAACTATAGATTATTTAAGACAAGACTTAATGTCCCAGACATTTTGCTATGTCTTAAATTGTGCCACCGGAGTGACCCACGAATTAACCCTAATTCGTGTCCCTTTAAACGGTGTCCTGATCCTGCTCATGTGTGACCCAGCAGGCCCCACGTGAAGTTGGCAGCAAGCCATCTCTATGACCTACAAGTCGTGAGCGGACTCTAGCAAGCCATCACGACTACCCAAAACACGTGAGTTATCGTTTTTACCAAAACCGACTTTAACCTTAGTACCACCTTGTCATAGACCCTATTGTCACACGATATCTTGGTCATGGATTAGGCACAGGAAAGTCATCCATAATCCAAACCACAACTTTCTCGATTTCCTGATTAAGTCCCAATTTCCTAAGTGGCCACTCTTTTCCTTGGACAGACTCATCGAGGGCGCCAGTTAGATATCTCCCATCTAATGAGGGACAAAATCCCATCTTGGCCAATCCACATTCCTCAGCGCGGCAATCAACCAAAACCGTACTTAGCCCTTATGGCTACCCTGTTACGGGCAACGTTACACTAAGCCAAAGTCTGACAACTGCAACGCCGGAATAATAATGACCTGAGGTCTAAGGCGTCGTGACAGGCATACAGGAGAGGCAAGCTGATGACTAAACCCATGCAGGACTCTCCGGGTCAGTCCAGCAACTTGTAACCCTTTACATAGTTGCACCATGACTCTCGTTCCAGCATCTAGTGCATGCATCTCTATGCACCGAGGTCATGCTGGTCTTAGTTCATTTTCGTTCCCACGAAAACAATCGACCAGGGACAAATTTAGATTAATTATCTCATAATTAATCACGGACGCTATCATATTAAACATGCTAATTATGATAACTGAATAATTTATCTCCATAAATTAATCCAAATGTTCATAACATTTCACATAAAATGATTGGCCCTAGGGCACAATCTCCAACAGACATGATACCCCCCTTGTTTCCTTGGGGTATCCCACAAATAAATACTTGAGGGATTTGGGAGACAGTTTATTCTTAGGTTGTTGCTTAACATAAACCTCACACCCCCAAACCTTGAGGTAAGACAAACTGGGCCTCTACTTCCCAGTCCATATCTCATATGGTGTCTTCTCAGCTGGCTTAGATGGAACACGGTTAAGTGTGAACGCAGCAGTTTCTAGAGCATGCCCCCAAAAGGATGGCGGAAGATCAGCTTGACTCATCATAGATCGGACCATATCTAATAAAGTCTGATTCCTCCTCTCAAGAACATCATTCCACTGTGGAGTTCCAGAAGGAGTAAGTTGTGAGACTATCCCACAACTTCTAAGATGATCAATGAACTCTTGACTCAAATACTCGCCTCCTCAATCAAATCGAAGGACTTTGGTTTTCTTGTCAAGTTGGTTCTCTACTTCATTTTGAAATCTTTTGAACATTTCAAAAGACTCTGACTTGTGCTTCATTAGGTAGACGTAGCCATACCTACTGAAGTCATCAGTGAACGTTATGAAGTATGAGTAACCACCTCTAGCTTGAGTACTCATGGGCCCACATACATCACTATGTATGATTCCCAATAAGTCAGATGCTCTTTCACTGTGGCCAGTGAAGGGCGCCTTTGTCATCTTTCCAAGTAAAAAAGATTCGCAAGCATCATATGATTCAAAATCAAATGAGCTTAGAAGTCCATCTTTATGGAGCTTCTCTAGGCGTTTCTCGTTTATATGGCCTAAACGACAATGCCAAAGGTATGTAGAATTCGATTCGCTAATCTTAATCCTTTTCGTATCAATGTTATAGATATTGTTATTGCGTTGTTGTTCTAATTTTAAGATGTAATGATTATCTTGCAAATCACCATAAGCAAATAAAACATCATCTTTATAAATTGAACATCTACCATTACCGTTAACACAAGTAAATCCTTCCTTATCCAAATAAGAAAGAGAAATAATGTTCGAACTTAATGAAGGTACATATTAACAATTGTTCAAAACAAAAACAAGCCCAGAGGGCAACACTAGCTCGTATGTGATGGAGATTGTGCCCTAGGGCCAATCATTTTATAAATATGTTGTGAACATATTAATTAATTTATAGAGATAAATTAATGGTTATCATATTATTACCATGTTTACTATGATAACAGTCCGTGATTGATTATAGGATAATTAATCTAAACTGTCCCTGGTCGCTCATTCAAGTGGGAACTTGAAATGAACCAAGACCAGCATGACCTCGGTGCATAGGGATGCATGCACTAGATGCTGGTACGAGAGTCATGGTGCAATTATGTAAAGGGTTACAAATTGCTGGACCGACCCGGAGAGTCCTGCATGGGTTTCAGTCATTAGCTAGTCTCTCTTGTACACCTGTCACGATGCCCTTAGACCTGAGGTCTTCATTATTCCGGCATTGTAGTTGTCAGACTTTGGCTTAGTCTAACGTTACCCGTAGCAGGGTAGCCATAAGGGCTGAGTACGGGTTTGGTTGATTACCGTGCTGAGGAATATGGTTGACCAAGATGGAATTTTGTCCCTCATAAAGATGGGAGATATTTAACTGGGCCCCTTGATGAGTCTGTCCAAGGAATGTGTGGCCACACTAGAAATTGGGACTTACTCAAGGAATCGAGAAAGTTGAGGTTTGGATTTTGGATGACTTTCCCAAGCCTAATCCATAACCAAAATATCGTAGGACAAAAAGGGATCTAGACAAGGTGGTACTGAGGTTAAGTCGTTTCGGCGATAAACGATAACTCACGTGTTTTGGGTAGTCGTGATGGCTTGCTAGAGTCCGCTCTCGACTTGTAAGTCATAGAGATGACTTGCTGCCAACTTCACGTGGGGCCTGCTGGGTCACACACGAGCAGGATCAAGATGCCACATCGGGACACGAATTAGGTTTAATTCGTGGGTCACATAAGTGACACCGTTTAAGACATAATTGACTGTCTTGGGACATGAAATATTGTCTTAAATAAATATCTACAGATATATGATATTTAGATTTGTGGGACAAATTTAAATATATATATATATATGATAATTGTTAAATAGATAATTGGATTAGGCTATTTACAATTATATTCCTATTTATAATATTAGGAATAAATAAATTGAATGAGTTTCCTAAAAGTTAGGAAATTATTGATTTATCAAATTCACTAATATTAGGATAAATAGGGTTGAGGTTGGCGCCTCTTATTAGCATGTTTTAATTAATAGAAATGTTTTATTAATTAAAAGTCATGGCTTGAGATTTGAAATTCAAATAGATTTGATCTAGATTTCAAATGATTGGATTAAATATATTAAGGTAATATTTTAATTCAATAATATATATATATATGGGGAAGTCGAATTTTAGGTTTAAGTTGGATTTAAATATTAGTGTAATATTTTAATTCAATAAAGACTAAAATTCAAGATTTAAAAGATTGACTAAAGATATTATGGTAATATCTTAAATCAATATTGTTGGAAAATAACAAATTAGTTATAACTACCTAAGAGTTAGGTTTGTTATTTTGATTTATTAAATTCCAACAAATTGGAGAGGACTTGGCGCATGGGCTTGGGAATCTTTTGGGAAGATTTGATCTTCCAATTTGATTCTCCAAGATTGCATTTGAATTCAAATTATAATATTAAGGTAATATTATAATTAGGAATTCAAGTCCTAAAATTATGATATTATTGTAATCTCATAATTTAATAATTTGATAATCCTATAATTTAGGGATTCCCTAATTATAATTATCAAAACTCCAAACCCTATATATATTAGCTAAAGTCGACTTTCCCTTAAGCCTCATGATACTTGGGAATTTCGACTTTCCTTCGCAAAATTCACAAGAGCAAAATTCGATTTTGGCTTTTGGTGAAGAGAGAGAGAAAAACACAACCCTAGTTTTCCTAGAGAGAGAAAGTGGCACAAACCTAAAAGGGGTTTTAGGGTTTGTGACAAGGTTGTGTGAGATCAAGAATAAGATTCTTGATCATAGGCGCCACCTGTTCTTGGGAGTTCAAGAATTATTCTTGAATTCAAGAACACCGTAGATAAGGTCCCTGGTTCACTTGGAGAAGTGAAGGAGGCTAGCACCTAGGCATCTGCAAAACTGTTCGTGTGGATCACCGGCGGAGGGAGCACACTCGGAGTGGACTCCTCAGCATCGTAAACACAAAAGTCGCCGATTGATTTGGGTAAAATTCTAGTCCTTTTACTGATACAGATCCATATAGCGGATCCTTGGGAAGAAATCACTATGCGCATATTCTGGTTTTGTTTAATTTTTAAATTTATACCTGTTTCCGCTGCGTTGTGTGCCTGGTGATTTCCCAACAGTATGTCCCCACAGCAACAGAAGCAACCCTTGCGCCATTGCCCACACGTAGGTCCACCTCGCCTCTATCCAGCTTCCTACTGTCTCAAAGACCCTGCACATTTGTACAAATGTGAGAACCACATGCTGTATCTAATACCCAAGTGGTTAAAGTAGAAAAATGAACACCTATAACATAGACACCTGAAGTAGAGGCCTCGCTCTTCTTCTTCTTCTTCAGATCTTCCATATACAATTTGGAGTTCCTCTTCTAGTGTCCTGGCTTTTGGCAGAAAAAGCAAATTGCATCCTTGGAGGGCTTTCTCTTCTTGGCAGGTTGCGGGTTAGGCTTCGCCACGGGTTTGGTCTCACCAGCCGGGGCGGTTCCCTTCCTCTTTCCTTTGCCCTTCCCCTTCCTTGGCCTTTCTGAACCATCAAGACAGTGTTAGGCGCCTTTTTGATGGATGCCTCAATAGTCTTGAGCATCCCATGCAGTTCAGAAACAAATTTCTCCATTCCATTCATGTTGAAGTTCATGACAAACTGGTCATAACTTCTGGGCAGCGAGTTCAGGATCAAATCCGTCGCAAGCTCTGGTGCAATGGGAAATCCCAGCCTACTAAGGTGATCTATGTACCCCTTCCTCTTCAAGACATGGGTACTAACCGATGCACCTTCAGCCATCTTGCAAGAGTGTAGAGCCTTAGTGGTCTCAAACCTCTCTTGCCTAGCCTGATGCTGGAACATTTCCTTTAGATGTGTGACCATCTCAAAAGCTCCCATCAGTTCCAAGTTCTTTTGTAACTCTGGAACCATGGTGGATAGCATTAGGCAAGCAACATCCACAGAGTCATTGATGTGCTTCTCATAAGCATCTCTTTGAGCTCTTGTGGCGTTGTTGGCAGGCTGCGCATGGATAGGGTTTTCCAGGACATATAACTTCCTCTCTTGGGTGAGAACAATTCTCAAATTGCGAAACCAATCAAGGAAATTTGTCCCAGACAGCTTATCCTTCTCAAGGATAGATCGCAGTGATAACGTTGAACTATTGATTGCCATTTGATTCTACAATTAAGAGATGAAAGTTGATTAGCAAAAATGTATCCACCATTTTATAAAACCCAGCAAAATTATTATTAGTGGCTAAGACCCATATTTCACCAAAGTTTACCGTCGCTTGGGCGATCATGCACCCTTAGGTTATTTAGGTAGGTAACTCTTTACCAATCACATCTCATGTGACTCTTAGATCTTTATGGGACTGTATCATCATATGATACTTATTATGGCATGTTTATCCCATCTAATGCCTTGAGGTCCAAATCCGATTTGATAACCCCATTAAGTCACACAATAAAACTTGTGAATGGCCAAATTCAAAACAATGAGGCAAAAGCCCAACCCTATATCATCAAGGCCCATTAAACACGTGTAGCTTGGGCTATCACCGCATCCAATAAACCAAGACTTCAATAAGGCATCGCGTTGAAAATTCCATTCACCTGTGTCTCCTCAAGATAAAAGTAGATACGTGTAGCTTAGGCTATCACCGCTCCACAATGATCAAGATTTTAATAGGGTTGTTTTATTGATGGCATTAAAACTTAAGATTTTTAAAAGGGTTCAATTTAAAATTTATTTTGGTTCAATTTTAAATCCAATTTTAAAATTACACGAGTGTGCCAAGTGTTTATCCCCATGTATCATATAGATATAAACACATGCACGAATTTTGTATCTCATACAAAATCCTACGCTCGTATCGAATACGTGGTTATGCGAAAAAATAAAACTTCGCATGTTAAAATCGCACCCTTAAACATACATCTAGCGCCAATTTGTATCTCATACAAAAATACTAAATGCATAAAATTAACCGTGTTTAGATATGGCCCATCTACCATAAATTCCCTCAAGCCAATGAGAGAACTTTTCTAAAAAGAAAAATAAAATTACATTGGGAAAAACCTCATATAAACATAGAGGTAAAATAAAATAAAATTACATTCAGAATTTAGGGAGACGACACGCAGGCCATATTTACCAAAAATACCTAGAGCCATATCCAACACCATACCCAAACATACATGAAAAATTCACATATATTAAAATATATACATACACGGCTAACCAACAACAACACACCAAAAAACGATTTTTGTGGTTCAATTAGGGTTTGTGCAATTTAACATGCCTTCTTGGAAAAATAAGAGTCTTGCATCAAAAATCAAGAATTCAAGAATCATATTCAAGAACTCAAAATTTTTTGACCCAAAATTTATAAATTTATAATTATAAAATTTTAGCCACCCTACAATATTATAATTAAAACAATTTTAATTAAAATCATGTATAGGGTTCGATCAAGACCCAAAAAATTCCAACAATAATTTTAAACCAATCCAATTGATTTTCCTATGTATCAAATACATAAATTTGCACCAATTTTTATATATGGTTCGAAAAACTCAGTTGGTTGATTTTTCACAAAATTCAAGCATACGAATGAAAGCGGTAAACATATAATCATACATCACATGTACAATCACAGAACCAGCATAAAAACAAGAACAACCTGGCTCTGATACCACTGTTGGGAAATTATAGAGGCAGTGCAGCGAAAAACGGTAAATTAAAATTTTTTGCACAACTCTATAATTCCCTTCCACGATCCACTATCTGAATTTATGCTAGTAAAGGAAGAATGTATACCTCAAATCAATCGGTGCGTCTGAATTCTACGATTCCGAGAAGTCCACTCAACGTGTCCTTCCTCCGCTGGTGATCCACACGAACAGTTTTGTTGACACCGAGGTGCTAGCCTCCAATTCTTTTGTCCAAAAGAATTCGGGAACCAAATCTACGGTTCTTGAATGATCAAGAACAATTCTTGATCTCCAAGAATAGGTAGCGCAAGTCTCACACACAAACCCTAAGGATTTTAGGGTTTAGGTCGAACTTTCTCTCTCTATTGAGAAAGTCGACTTCTCTCTCTAGAGTTAGGGTGAGTCGAAATTTTCTCTCACTTGGAAGGAGTGAATTAGGCGACTTCTCCTATTGGTGTGTGTATTTATAATATATTTTTCTCATCCCTAAAATTAGGGAATCATTAATCTAATTAGTGAATCCCTAAAATCTTGAATATATTAATTCCATAATTAATATAATTTAGGGAATCCCTAAATCTTGATTTATAATATTACAATAATATTATACTTCAAAATTCACGAGGCAATTCGAATTTGAATTTCAAGATCAAATCTTGAAACCAAATCTTGAATGCTCAAACCCTATTGGTTGGAATGAGTCATGAGGAATTGAATTTATAATTAAAATATTACATTAATATATTAACCCTAAATTCGACTTGCACATATATTTTAAAATTCAAAATGCAAGATCAAATCTTGCACTCCAAGTCTAAGAATGCGCCACCCTCATGCATATATAGGAATTTAATAATTAAAATAACAACCCTAACTCTTAGGAAGTAATAACCAACTTATTAATTTCCTAACAATATTGAATTAAAATATTACCCTAATATCTTTAATTCAAACTTGAATCTTGAAATCAAAATCAAATCTTGAATTCAAATTCAAATCTTGATTTTAATCAACAAAACATTTCCATTAATTAAATTAGGACCCTATGAGGCGCCACCCTCACTCCCTTGTCCTCTAATATTAAAGAATTTAATAAATCAATAATCTCCTAACTTTTAGGAAGCTTAATTAATTTATTATTCCCTAATATTTTAAACAAGAATTTAATTGTAAATAGATTAATCAAATTAACTATTTAACAATTAATATATTTAAACTTGTCTAACTAATTTAAATACCATAAATGTAGATATTATTTAAGACAAGATTTCATGTTCTAAGACATTAAACTATGTCTTAAATTGTGTCACCAAAATAACTCACGAATTAATCCTAATTCGTGTCCCTATACGGCATCTTGATCCTGCTCGTGTGTGACCCAGCAGGCCTCACGTGAAGTTGGCAACAAGCCATCCCTATGACTCACAAGTCGAGAGCGGACTCTAGCAAGCCATCACGACTACCCAAAACACGTGAGTTATCGTTTTAACTAAAACTGATTTAACCTTAGTACCACCTTGTCATAATCCCTATTGTCACACGATATTTTGGTCTTGGATAAGGCAAGGGAAAGTCATCCTTAATCCAAACCATAACTTTCTCGATTCCTTGAGTTAGTCTCATTTCCCTGTGTGGCCACACATTCCTTGGACAGACTCATCGAGGGGCCCAGTTTAATATCTCTCATCTTAATGAGGGACAAAATTTCATCTTGGTCAATCACATTCCTCAGCACGATAAACAACTAAACTCGTAACTAGCCTGTATGGCTACCATGTTACGGGCAACGTTGGACTAGGCCAAAGTTCAGCACCTACAACGCTGGAATAGTCAAGACCTTAGGTCTAAGGGCATCGTGACAGGTGTACAGGAGAGACTAGCTTATGACTAAACCCATGCAGGACTCTCTGGGTCGGTCCAGCAACTTGTATCCCTTACATAATTTCACCATGAACCTCGAGAAGCATCTTATGCGTGTATCTCCATACACCGAGGTCATACTGGTCTTAGTTCATTCACATTCCCACGTGACTGATCGACCAGGGACAGTTTAGATTAATTATCACATAATTAACCAAGGACTGTTATCACAGTAAACATGCTAATAATATGATAACAAAATAATTTATCATCTATAAATTAATCAAAATAATATGTTCATACATATAAATGATTGGCCCTAGGGAACAATCTCCATCACAAGGTACTTAAAAACTTAGTTGCATTAAAGAAAACATCCCAAAAGAAACTTCAACTAAGCCCTACCATTTCAGCCCTTCTAGAACTTAAGTTGCCTATTAAGTGCAAGGACCCTGGTTCATTTACCATTCCTTGTATGATAGGGAGAGCTGTAGTAAATGGAGCATTGTTGGACCTAGGAGCAACAATCAACGTTATTCGCAAGTCAGTCTACGATTCTTTGAATATGGAAGGACTTAAGGACACATGGTTGATTCTGCAACTAGTCGACAAAAGTAGTAGACGTCCCTTAGGGATAGGAGAAGATTTCCTAGTCAAGGTGAAAGATTTAATCTTTCCCGCTGACTTCTATGCCCTGGACACCGGTAGTGAGAAAGCTACCAATTACACTATAATTCTAGGTAGACCTTTCCTACGGACTGCTACTGTCAACATTAGCATGAAGGATGGAAAGATCGATATGGACGATGGACATGAAAAGATAACCCTTACGATGTACAATACGGAGCAATCCGACGATTTCTCTGTGTTGGGAACACAAAGTATTTGTACATCTAGTAGAGATCTAGGAAGCACATCTAAAAACCAACCTAACGAGGAAGACCTCGAACTTAAGAATCTCTTGAACTTAGTACCTCCTGATCCTACCCCGCATATACCTGAAATAGATCTCGAAGATATGAACCTTAGTTCACTCTTCGATGAGGAGGAGGAAGACCTCATAACTTCCAAAGTTAAAAAGAAACCAGCACTAAAACAAAATTTTTCCAAGCGCAAGGCTGTATGGCAGCCTGTGCGCCACAAAAATAACCAAGTTATAGCTTTGTGCTATAGTGTTTCTAGTTTTGCAGAAAAGGAGAAAGGGGCATAAGACTTTGATTGCCTACTCTTAGACAATTACAAGCCCAAGACCCAAGCATCCATGTGCTCATGCGAAAGCTTAGGCATATGTGCTGAATGCTTAAGTATAGAAGAATGGCTCCATGACGTAGATGTCGTGTGCAAGAACGCAACAGGAGCGATTCACGTGGACTTCATAGGCATCGACGAGGTGCTCGATCCCAAGCGTAAAGGAATAAATATTGAAGATATGGGTCAGCCCAATGGATCATTCACCGATGACGCAGGGATCACTAAACAAGGTACGATCTCGAATAAGAATGCACTATATCGTATTATTATGCGAGACTACTACTTTAGGACCAAATTACATAAAATACTCTGGTTTAGGATAAATAAGAAAATAAGATATCGGCCACGCATAAAACTTAAAAATCTTAAAAATAAGAAAGTGGTGTGAAACCCTATCCGAGCCACGCACTTCAAGGAGGAGGACGGCAACCGATGTGGACAAAGGATCTTTGCTGTGCGAAGGATATGCGGATACCTCGTGAAGGTTCGCCACGAAACCTTCAGGCCACCCTGAAGAAAGTTCGCAATGCCTTTTTCCCATTAACACGTTTTCAGCGTAAGTGTGGGGGAAGAAGAGGGTTATCCTGAAACCCTAATTCGGAGTATAGGATCATAGAATGCAAAGACTTAAGTGTGGGGGATTTGATCAGCCCAAATATGAACAAGTTATTTGGCCTTCTTTTAATATTTTTAAACTAATAATATATTATAATTAGACCAATTAATATGCTAAGGGCTGCACCAAGGTATGGCGTAATAAAGTGGATAAAATAGGTTAATTAGAATTTATTTATTGTACTTTATAAATAGGTGCTACTTAATGGTTTATTTAGTGTTTCAGATATCCAAACAGGGCCAAACCAAGAGGGAAACATCCAGAATCAACGAGAAGATCACGTTAGACACAAGATATTCTTGTGTCGTTGGATGGGTCGCCGACACAAAGGTGGTAATTCCTGTGGCGCACGTATCTGAGTGCTATATGACGTCAGCACGTAAGCTTCAGCGCAATTTTAGGTTGAGCCGTCACTTGAGCCAACGGCCCAAGTGAGAAGTCTTGCGGCACACGCAATTTAGCGGCTAAAAGATATGTTTTGGACGGTCAGGATTCAAGATATCAAGATATATTCAAGATATTCCGGATATTTCGTTGAGCCGCCATGATGGGCCGCCGGCACATGCAACGGCCCAAGTGAAAATCTTTTCCTTGACTTGCGGACCAAGCATACTACTCTTCCGTATAAATAGAGCTCGTCATTCCACGCTCAAATCACCAATTTTCCAGTAGTAAACATATTAGAATAGAATAGAGTTCTCTGCCTAGAGCATGAGTAACTAATTAGGTAGATACTTGAGGAATGCTCAAGGATGTGGCTTGAGTTCACCACGTTTTCATTGTAGAGTCCAGATGTCGATGTTGCATTTATGAGGTATTCTCAATTCCTTCATGGTAATTGTTGAAGTTGTTTATACATTAGATTGATAGATCAGTACTTTATTAGGGATAATTGTTGATATTCCAAGAGTCTATCTCTTTTACGATTAATAAAGGTTGCTCTTTAAACATATTCTTTATATGGTTGGTTTACTTAAGGGTGTTCTATCTATCTTAGAAATATAATTAGGATTATTCTTTATTGCTTATATTTCTTTATTGTTCCGATGTGGCAATAATAGAGATTGCCCTGAAGAGCCTTGAAAAATGCTCATAACCTCCAGTTTTGGTTGAGTGATCTATCCTAATCTTATATTTTTCACCATTACTTGATTGATTGTGTTTGAGTTCAAATACATCATTTAACTTGGTTAAGTAAATGCACATTAATTATCTATTCTCTATCTTGAATGAACTATGATAGTCCATCTCCAGGGTTTCCTCTCAAGTATTGTTTTCACTCATATTCATATTCGTGACAACTTTTATAACCAAACTTATAAACTACAACCTTCATCACAATTCTCTTAGTCTCATCACATTGAGTTCCGCGAGAGATTCGACCTTGGGTTAGCATCTATACTATATTCTAATAAATATAGTTATACTTGCGAGGCTCGAGTATGATTAAATTTGGCTCGCTTGATACCTTACGACGGGTGTCCGACCACATCTCATCACACTAACTAACGATTAACAGCTGAGGGACCAAAACGTAGACGGAAGTGTAAAATTGAGGGACTGATTCGTGTTCTTCTACTATTCATGGACTAAATCATTGACTCAGTAACAATTGAGGGGCCAAAAAGTAGGTTTTCTCTATACAAAAATCATTTGGAAAAATGGTAATTTTCAATACCATCATTTATTACACTTGCAACTTTCTCTCTCCATTAATATTTCTTTTCGGGTTCTTCTACTATTCATGGACTAAATCATTGACTCAGTAACAATTGAGGGGCCAAAAAGTAGGTTTTCTCTATAAAAAAATCATTTGGAAAAATGGTAATTTTCAATACCATCATTTAAAAAAATCATTTGGACTGATTCGTGTTCTTCTACTATTCATGGACTAAATCATTGACTCAGTAACAATTGAGGGGCCAAAAAGTAGGTTTTCTCTATAAAAAAATCATTTGGAAAAATGATAATTTTCAATACCATCATTTATTACACTTGCAACTTTCTCTCTCCATTAATATTTTTTTTCTATTTTTTCCTCTTTTTTTACTCACACCCTCTCTCTCTTACACACACACATATATATATACACGCCACACGCATCAGACGTGTGCATATATATATAATATAATATAATATCTTATTTTATAACAAAAATTGATGGGTGCTGAATCCACCAATAATAATTAACCTGAATCTGCACATTAAAGCAATGAATCAGTAGTAACAAGTGAGAACAGGGTCAGCCCACAGGGATAAGTGTTGCCCAAGAGTAATGCAGCCAGACTTGAAAAAACCAAAACCAGTGCGTAAGTGGTGCCCAAGTGTAATGAACGCGACTTAAACAAAATAGAACGTATTGTGAGTGAACTTAAGAATTTTAATGAACTCAAAAATAAAAGGGTTTTACCAATTGATTGAGGACTTGGCTGGGGTTGTTTTTCTTGGAGTTTCACACTTGATCATCGATTCCAAAATATTAATTCATCAAATTAAAATAGATTAACGAAATCACACGGTGAAATCACTCTTTCTTAAAAGTTGATTAAAGGATAACGTACCCAATTTAACCACTTATTAACTAGACGAATCCGACACGATCGACAATTCAATCTAAGTCTACAGAACTAAGACCCGAAAGATATTAATCCTAAACAATTAATTTACGAAATTACTTGTTTAGATTTTCTTCTCCCTAACATGGTACGATCATCTTAGTTACTACTTAGTGATGAACTTATTAATTACGAATCAACAAGAACACCTAGTGTTATGTTAACAAATCACTTAGACAACTAGGCCCTTAGTTGAATGTTCAACTTGAAAACAATTAAAACAAGAAGAGTAGGAGAAAGAAAAATATTAGGCCAAAGTGCACTTTTGGTCCCATAACTTTGACAAAGGTTTCAATTTGGTCCCATAACTTTTTTTGTTGCAATTTTGGTCCCATAACTTTGACAAAGGTCTTAATTTGGTCCCATAACTTTTTTTCTTGTAATTTCGGTCCCATAACTTCTAAAAACGTCTCACCGTTGGTCCCAAATTGATTTCCATTCGTCCTATAACTTCACCCATATTTTCCACGTCATCATCCAACTCAGTATGTCAGGTCATCTTTAGCGACAAATAATGGATGAAAATCAGTATTGGGACCAACAGTGAGACGTTTTCAAAAGTTATGGGACCAAAATTGCAACAAAATAAGTTATGGGACTAAATTGAGACCTTTGCCAAAGTTATGGGACCAAAATTGCAACAAAAAAAGTTATGGGACCAAATTGAAACCTTTGCCAAAGTTATGGGACCAAAAGTGCACTTTAGCCAAAATATTATAAATTGATGAAACAAATAAGAACAAGATCTCACAAGTGTCGAAACATCCAATCCAAACTCACCCAAAGCCAAGAAGAGAAGTTTACCCACGCAGGGCCATGAGAGCACAAATATGAAATAAAGTTAGAGAGTGGGGAAGAAGAGATGCATTACAAGCTTTGGAGGGGGGAATTTATAGTATTTCCTAAGCCTAATTTCCTTCTAAACTTTCCTATTTTTGAGCTACACATTGTACAGTTTAGGGAAGATTGCAGAATATCCAATAACACTTCAAAACTGACCAGCCGGACTTGAGTCTTGGGCAAGACTTTTGCACCACGAAATTTCCTTTTTTCTCACAATTATGGAATTGATTTTATGGGATCTTGGCAATCTTCTGAAGTTTGTTCTGCAAGTTAGATAGAATGAACACCAAATTCATCATGATATTCACAAATATAAAGAATTAAACATAAAATATCATATTTCCAATTAATCTCATAATCTAGAAGCAAAATATAGAAATTAAGGAAATCGGGGATAAAATCTCAAACACGATATCAAAATATCATCAAAATAACCCCTAAAAGTCTGCCAAAATCAAACTTATCAATAAATATATTATATTATATATAATTTATATTAATTTACTTAAAAAAATATTTTAGTCCTTGAAATTATACCAACTCAACAAGTCAATACTTGAGTTATCAAAATATATAATTTTTTATATATTAGATTATTAGTTATCCTTCCTCTATTTTCTAAATTATATTAATAATATTTTTTCACGTTAAAATTTAAAATAAAATAATTTAGTCCATGTTATTTACATTTTGGTCCATGAGATAAAATATATAATTCAGAACCTAAAAATATACATTTTGGTCTCTTCTGTAGTATGGGTAATATTTTTTGTAGTGTAAAAATTTATAAACATATTTCAAAAATAGTAATGGAAAAAATATATAATTCATTCCGCATAAATTTATAGTTTGGTCCCTCATCCAAAATATATATGAGTAATACTTTTTGTGGTGCGAAAATATAAAAGCAAAATTCAAAATAGGAAAATATATATAATTCAATTCCCAAGACTTTACAGTTTGGTCACTCCTCCAGTATGTGGTATGGTTTGGCCCTCCTCCAGTATATGGTATGGATAATATCTTTTATAGTGTACAAACAGTAATAAAAAAAATATAATTCATTCATAAAAAATATGCATGTTGGTCCATCCTCCAGTATAAATATGGGTAATATTTTTTGTAATGCAAAAACTGAAGAAAAAAATTCGTAAAAATATATAATTCATATCCCAAAAATATACCTTTTGGTCCCTCCTCTAGTATATATATGGGTAATATTTTTAAGGCTTAAGTCCACTTTTGGTCCCAATACTATGACTAAGGTTTCAATTTGGTCCCATAACTATTTTTGTTGCAGATTTGGTCCCAAACCTTCGCAAAAAGTTTCACCGTTAGTCCCCTGGTCACTTCCGTCCAATTTTCGCCGTTAAGTGTGACGTGGCAGTCTGACTGGGATGCTGACGTGGCAAAATCAAATGAGATGGAGTAAGTTAGGATCAATATGTAACATTTCATAACTTCCCTGGACTGAACGCATAATTTTATCCCAAATGAATTGCCTTCTTCTTCTTCTTCTTCTTCTGCGTTTTCTTCTCCTTGTTCATCCTCCATCTGCAAATCGAAACCCTCTTCGCGATTCTGTTTGAGAACTCGAATTCACAGAAGACAACGACAAATCGTTAAGCGTTCGATTCCAAATACCTAAAAGCCCTAATTGTTGTTGGCGTAAGAGATAGAGAGCATGCAACTCGGATTCCTTCATTTGATTGGAGAGGGAATCGAGCTTCTGCGAGTAGAGGTGGGTGGGGAAGACTGTGGTATGAACATTGGCGAAGTAGAAAAGGATAATAACGAGAAGGAGAATAGCGAATAAGTACCTCTTTTGAAACTTGAAGTTGAAATTTGAGCCGAAACGTGGTATTGTTGTTATTCGAGAAGTGAGATTTTCCATGTGGAATGTGGTGGTGTTTGTGGTGGATGTGGGAGTAGGTGGCTTCCTCTCGTTTTGCTCGATCAAGGTGTGGGTATCGTCTTCTTCGTCGGAAGAAGAAGCCGAATCCCTCTGCTGCACCGATTTCTTAGCCATGGCGGCAGAGAGGGCACACCACAAAAGTGAGAAGTCGCTCGAGAGCAGCCAGAATCAATGTCCGATGAGAAATGCGAGTGACTGATGAGTGATTTGATTCTTCAGTAATTGTGGGAGTGGCAGTGGCAGTAAATTTCTTTCTTTCACAATCAGATTCAGACACAGAGAAGAGTAAGACTATGAATCTATGATGATGATGATGATGAGATCTGAGGAAGGAAAAGGAAGCCCAGAGAAGAAGCAAGGTTAAGGTGGAAAATGTGGAAGTTGGAGGATGAACAAGGAGAAGAAAACGCAGAAGAAGAAGAAGAAGAAGAAAATTCATTTGGGATAAAATTATGCGTTCAGTCCAGAGAAGTTATGAAATGTTACATATTGATCCTAACTTACTCCATCTCATTTGATTTTGCCACGTCAGCATCCCAGTCAGACTGCCACGTCACACTTAACGGCGAAAATTGGACGGAAGTGACCAGGGGACTAACGGTGAAACTTTTTGCGAAGGTTTGGGATCAAATCTGCAATAAAAATAGTTATGGGACCAAATTGAAACCTTAGTCATAGTATTGGGACCAAAAGTGCACTTAAGCCTATTTTTAATAGTATAAAAGTTTAAAAATAAAATTAAAAAACAATAATGAGAAAAAAAAATCTAATCTAGTACTCAAAAATTTACAATTCAGTACCAAAAATTACATTTTGCTCTCTCCATCACACTTCCAACCTCCGATATCATACAGCCAGTACAACCTTCGTGAACAAACTCTCCAATAACACAAATTTTGAGACAATTTCAATATTATATAAATCCACTAAAGTCAATCAAAACACCAAAATAATTCCAATATCCTCCTTTATCTTTACCATTTTTACCCCTATACAACTTTAAAATACCAATACAATTATTTCAACCAACTACAATCATTGCATATACCCTTTAAAATAATTTCACATCCCAATTTCACCTATATCTTTCAATTTTCCAAACACCATTTATCATACAAGTGGGCTCGAGCCTGGCTCATTCAGTGTTGTTCCGCTCCTCATTCAGTGTTGTTCCGCTCCTATATCTCTTCTTTACTATATTATTAATCCCTCCTTTATCTTACCGCCAATCCAAACACACCCTTAACCTTTATACTATTCTACATTATATTAATTTATTTTTCTTATGCCTATCATAATCCATAAATTGATGGAGGACTACTATAGTCGATATACCAGATCCAATAATTTTGTACAAAAGCACTAATTTTGTCCTTAAACTTTACACCAACGATCAATTTCGCCTCCAATCTTTTTTTTTTCTGTCAATTTTGTCCCTAATATTTTACATTTTGATCAACTTTATTCTTTAACTAACTTTTTTTTGATAAATTAACAACAAACTGCATTCTGTTTTACAATCTGAAATAAGATTTGAGTTTCACTTTATATTAATTTTACATTACATATCATTATTTACGTAGATTCTATTGTTAATATTTGGCTAAAATAAGAGCAAAGGATAAAATTCACCAAAATGTGAAACATTGGGGACGAAATTGATAGTAAAAGAAGATTGAGGACGAAATTAACAGTTAGTATAAGGTTTGGGGATGAAATTAGTACTTTTGACATTTTAATTTTTAGACTAATTTGAAGCATTATGAAAATATATAGTACCAATATGAAACAAATGAAAGATAAGGGACCAATTTGAAATCTACCCCATACATATAAATATATAATCAGGGACCAATTTGAGACTTTGGCCAAAAAAATAAAAATATCTTATGCAATGAATTGTGTTATGTAGACCATGAGTTACAGCTGAGTATACTTTCATGGTTTTTGTACTTCAATGAGACATGGCCTACTTTAAGGACTCAAATGACCAACAAATTTTTTTATATACTAAGATGGGATACGCGCTACTCTAGCCCATCTCCTATTTTGGTATGGACCAATCAGGCTGTACCATGTGGCACAGCCTAATTTTTTTCATTTTTTTTTAAATAAAAAAAATCAGAGACGTGGCACTAGCACGTCTCTGATTAGGAATTAAAGGAGGAGCCTCCCCCAATATATATATATATAAGCCCCAATATTATTTTTAAATAAGTGTCAATATATATATAGTGTTATTTTATTACATAATTGTGTTAGTGTAATGTACTAGTGTGTAGCATGGTGTGTGTAGTTTTTTTTACTAAATGATTTTGGGTGAATTTATTAGTAATTAGTATGTGTAGATTTGATAATTTAGGGTATAAGAATAGGAATTAGTAGGGTATTCAATGAAGTTGTTGAAGAGTGATTTTGTGGCTATTCAATGAAAACATTTATTGTGGACCAAGCAGGCTTCCATGATAGAAATCTCAGAGGACAGATACATGCAAATTACTTTGAGATTAATTCTTACACCCTAAATTCTTAAATCTACACATACTGATTACTAATAAATTTTTAAAATGACTAATTTACCCTCATTAAACTTAGCTAATTAAATATTGGTTGGACCAAAATAATCTCATCCCATTCGATTAGAGTAACCCCACCCCCTAGGGTGAGATTAAAAAATAGCTATTTTAGGAAATTATGTTACTCCTGGGAATACAATATTTTCAGAATTAATTTTTTAATCCATGTACCAAACGCAGAATTAGTCTATGTCGGAGCTCCTAATCTCAGGACTATTTTTCCAATCTGTGTACCAAATGCCTCCTTAGTGTATTATGTAGTATGGTGTGTATTTATTTCTCTACTAATTCCTATATGTTGAAAACATTTTGTGGCTATTCAATGAAGTTGTTAAAGAGTGATTTTGACGTTCAAATTCACATATGTTTCTCACCTTTTAAATAAATTGAATTGATCACCCTACACCAAACCTTGTTCTAGCTAGCTTGCATCTCATAAAATATGGTATCACCAGCTGCTTTATACACACACCACAGAAGTCCTGAAACATATATAACCAATATATTGTTTGGGATTTTTTTTCCTTCTAACCAAATTTAGGATTTTAGCTTTAGGCTACATATAATAACCACTCCAATAATATATAGTGCATAATTGATTAATCAATTAATTGGGAGTTTAAGGCTATCTTTAGGAGTTTTAGTGAGGATGAAAAGGAGAAGACATTAATGGACACTAATAGAATGGAGTGGAGAGGATATTAATGGACTAAGTAGATATGTTGTTTAGGAGTTTTTAGTAAGGAAATGAATAGACACATGATAATCTTGTACTAAATTAATAATATTTTATCCCTAAATTTGAAATAGTACATTTTGGTCCCTGAATTTGTACTAAATAATATTAGGGTTTAGAAAGATCAATAATATTAATAAAATCATGGGGTATAATTGTCTTAAAAAATTTAAAGTTGTCCACTCCATTCATGGCCCCTCAATTTGGGGGCCAACAAAAATTAGATTTTAGGATGTCAAGGCATGCTTTGGAAGCACTCATTGTTACACAAATATGCCTATAAAGTTTAAAATAATTTAATATTAAAAATTATATAAATTAGTATGAGTAAAAAAATAGAAGAAAGAAAAAAAAAATTAATCCAATAATAAAAATAAAAGTTCATGCTTTAAATAAAAAATAAAACCATCACCTATATGTATATGAGTGAAAATTGATTATGACTTTATGGAGTCATGGGTAGAAACATGAGTTATTAAAGTTGAGGTGATATTTTTATCTTTTTATATATTTATTTGTAATATATTGAATAAATATTATTTTATACTATAATTTTAAAAAACCGACTAAAAAAACTCTCTGACATATATAACAGTATAACAATATAGATATAGATATATTATGTGACTTTATTAATTATTATCTTGTACATGTTATTTTTATTTTTTTTTACTAACTAATTGACCTGGCCATATTTCTACACAGTGATAGGTTAATAGTTGAACTATAATATGATGTAAAGTTTAAAAGAACAAGTTAATCACTTAATCTTGGAAAGTTTTTCACTTGAGAGGCGTAACTATATATTTTTTAGGTAAATTTCACTTTGGTACCCTGTTTTATAGACCAATTTCACTTTAGTACTCTGTTCTTTCAAAAGTGACACTTTGGTACCCTGTTCTTTCAAAAATGTCATTTTGGTACCCTGTTCTTTCAGAAGTGACATTTTGGTACTCTGTTCTTTAGACCAAGTGACACTTTGGTACCCTAAAAAAGATAGAATAGGGTAACAAATAGTGAAAGAACTGGGAAAATTTTATGATTATTTATTTTAATCTCAATCGTAATTTTATCTAATTTTTATCATTATTTAGACACTTGACTTTGACAATCTCTCTTATATGTGCTATATAATAAGTGATGAGTTGACAAATAGAAAAAAAATTTATTGTTGAAAAGAAAAATCAACCACAAATGTTTTGTTAATTTCTAAGTAAGAAGAAAGATTTTTCTTTATCTCTCTACCAATTCAATTATTATAACACGTATGAGAGAGAAATCGTTCATCTTAACTATTCAAGTAAAATATAACAACTTTGGCCAAAAAAAAAAGTAAAAGATAATAACATAAACCAAAAGAAATCATATTTGATACTAACGATGAAACAAATGAAAAATTTGATCATCAAAATCGAATAAACAATAGTTTAGTGGGCAAAAAAAATTTCACCTTATAGTTCAATGACCAAAATGAAGTTTCAACCAAAGTTGGAAGAGTAAATAGAAGGATAAAATTATGAGTAAAATAACTTTTCGGTCCCTGATTTATGCACTCGCTGACAGATAGGTCCCTAAATTTTACCCATTGTACTAGCCGATCCCTGAATTTTGCAAACGCTGCACTAATTGGTCCTTCTGTCATATTGGCGTTACAAAAATGCTGACGTGGCCATAACGGACGCTAATGTGTCCCGTTATGGCCACGTCAGCACCCGTTATGTTTTTTTTTAAAAAAAAAAAGAGCTGCCACGTCATAAAATAGCGACACATCAGCATTTCCTCATTGTACTTATAGGTCCCTGACCCATTTTTATTCCATTATTCTCAATTCCCCCTCTTTTTCATCATTTTCATTCATTTTAGTCCCAAATCTTCAAAATAAAATTATAAAGTGTCTCAAAACTTTTACAAACATTCCAATTTAGTCCTTAAAAATATTTAAAACCCTAAACTCTAAAACCCCAAACCCTAAAACCCCAAAATCTAAAACTTCAAACCCTGAACTCTAAAAAAAAGTCTGAGTTGAACAATTAGGCCCTTGACCCATCTTTATTTATATTATTCTCAATTCCCCCTCTTTTTTCTCATCTTCATTCATTTTAGTCCCAAATCCTAAAATTAAAATTGTAAAGTGTCCCAAAACTCTTCCAAACATTCCAGTTTAGTCCTTAAAAATATTAAAAACCCTAAACCCCAAACTCTAAATCCTAAACCCCAAACCCTAAAAATATCTAATTTGAGTAATTAGGTCCCTCACCCATTCTTATCCCATTATTTTCAATTCCCCCTTTTTCATCATCTTCATTCATTTTAGTCCCAAATCATCAAAATAAAATTGTAAAATGTCCAAAAACTCTTTCAAACATTTCAATTTAGTCCTTAAAAATATTAAAAACTCTAAACCCCAAACTCTAAACCCTAAAATCCCTAAACCCTAAAACTTAATTTTTTTAATCTTCATCTTCATCCAATTTAGTCCTTCAAAATATTAAAAATCCTAACCCATAAATCCCTAAACCCCAGACCCCAAACTAATTAACTTCATCCACTTCACAACTGGTTATTTTCCCCTTTGGCAATTTCATCAATCACAGGTACCTCGATCTTTTCTTCCATTTTCTGGATTTTCTTACAACTTTTATATGTCTATGAGGACTAAAGGCCGTAAGAATCATCATCAGCATCATCTATATACAAATGACTATATTTGAAATCACAAAGAAGTGGATGTACTGTGCAAAGATTTCCAGAAACCTATGAGAACAAGGTCCAATCTCATCATTCTCTCTCTCTCTCTCTTCCTCCGCCGTCCTCTTCCTTCGAAATCACAGCGAAGATTTCCAATCCTCAACGTGATGTACGGTGACGAGATTCGAGATCGGAGCGATTTGAGAAATGCGGGAACGATTTGCGATTTCCTCCGATCTGCGATTTGAGAAATGCAGTGGCGATTTGCGATTTGAGATTGAGAAATCTTGACGGCGGAGGACGAGGGCGATGGTGAGGCTGAGGTGGAAGGAGAATCGGAGGAAGAAGAAGACAGAGGGGTCGGCGATGATGAGAAGGATGAAGAAGATGATGTTGACGATGATGCTCCTTTTTTTTTTTAATTTTTGGGATGAGGATTCAATTTTTGGGATGAGGAGGAAGAAGATGATAATGTTGATGATGATATGAGATGTTGATGATCCCAGAAAAAGAATATGGGAAGATAAAGATGAAGATTAAAAAAAATTTAAGATGAAGATAAAAAAAAATTGTGATGTTCTTTAGGTTTTAGGTTTTAGGATTTTAGGATTTAGATTTTTAGGGTTTAGGGTTTTAGGATTTTAGGGTTTGAGGTTTTTAATATTTTTAAAGACTAAATTAGAATGTTTGAAAGAGTTTTGGGACACTTTACAATTTTATTTTGAGGATTTGGGACTAAAATGAATAAAGATGAGGAAAAAGAGCGGGAATTGAGAATAATGGAATAAAAAGGGGTCAAGGACCTAATTGTTCAACTCAGAATTTTTTTTAGAGTTTAGGGTTTGAGGTTTTAGGTTTTGGGGTTTTAGGGTTTAGGTTTTGGGGTTTTAGAGTTTAGGGTTTTAAATATTTTTGGGACATTTTTAGGGTTTTAGGGTTTATGGTTTGGGGTTTAGGTTTTAGGGTTTTTAATATTTTTAAGGATTAAATTAGAATGTTT
>QANZ01032673.1:0-11842 GCA_003254925.1 Chamaecrista fasciculata
TCGTCTCGATGTTCCTCTTGTTCCTGATTTTCCTGGGAGCCTAGGTCGTGCTCCTGGGAATCAGAGGGTTCGTCCAAGAGCTGATCGCGAGGAGAGTCACTGTGGGCCATAGAGAAGTGGAAATCACCTAGTTCAACAAGGTAAACGTGGGTGAATTAGCTTTCGTAAAGAAAAAGCAACAGAGGGGGGCGTGAGAGCCCGTAAAGTTCAGCAGGTGAGGAGGAAGCTTCCCCACAGACGGCGCCAATGATAAACTGGAAAATGACTGGCACTTACCTAGTTCACCGGAGAGGGCTGCAAGAGCCAAGACTTGAACAAAGACCTGCAAAAGCTTCACGGGGGGGGCCCTGCGAAGTGCACTCCGACGCTCAAGTTAGTAAGAGAGTAATCAGAGAGTAAGAGAGTTTTAGAGTGTAAGAAGTAGCTAACCTTGAACTGGTGAAATGGGCTCTATTTATAGAGCAGGGAGGAGAGAGGTGGTCAGCGCACGGGGCGGACCACGTTCTGGGCACGATCTCCACCAGCGAAGATGGTGGAGACCGAGATTTGCGGAGCAAGGCAATCGTGGGAGATTGCGTGTTGTGTTTCCAGGCGGGCGCCTAGAAGCTGGAGATCGTGGGTATGAACGAGCCAGTAACCCACGATCTCCCGTAGCGTGGATTGCGGAGCGGGGTAGTCGTGGGTGGCCACGTGTCATTTGGGGGACGGGCGCCAGGACCCAGGATGGACCATGAGCGCCCCTAAGTGAGTTTAGGGCGCCCGACTGACTTGAGGGCGCCTCGCAAGGTGCGGAGGGGAGAAGAGGCCCGGTGCGAGGGCCGTTTAGGCGTACGCCCAAATAGTGATGTATCATCTAGTATTATAATTAAGAGTAGTCGGAAATTAAATAAAATTTACTTTTTTCCAAGAAAAATTAAAAAAAAAGATTAGTTTTTTTATAATGACTTAAATTCAAAGTTTTCTTCTATATTTTAACTTCTACAAACATAAAGGAGATATATAATAATACTAGGGGCTTTCTGTGCTCTAACGGGCACGGAAATATGTATGTAACGTTTGATTTGACATTTATAGTTATTTAATGACTAAATAGTATATTTCTATTATTCAAGGACTAAATCGTTAGAAGTTTGAAAATTAAAAGACCAAATAATAAGTTTTCACTTTCTTAAATCTTATCTACTACTTTCTCTCTCCCATTATATATTCAGTCACCAAATTATCAAGTTCCACATGTTTATTTCTTATTTTTTTTAATTTTTAATTTAATTATTTTTGACCAACCAAAAACATCCTCACACATATAATATAATATAGATATAGATATAGATATAGATATAGATGTAGATGATATCTAATAATATGATGATATAAAAAACTTAGCGTAGATATTTCCAAAACAGTTAATTAAGGCAATCAGACTAAGCCATCATCATCATGGGGTAATTAACAATTACTAAGTACAACCTGTACTCACTTTAGCTACTATGATTAGTATTAAAACATTGACCTTGAAACCTCTAGACTTTAAAGTCGGGCTTTTTACTTTTTTTCTTCTTTTTGTTATGTGAAAAGTAAAAGAAAAAACAAACATGAATAATCAATGCATCATATATATATATATATACACACACTAGGGCTTGGCGTGCCCGTTATGTTTGAATTAATTTTTATATTGATAAAAGAGTAAGTTTTGGACCAATTTGAGAAATTATAAAAATATGTAAGACTCATCAAAATAAATAAAATATTTATGACCAATTTGAAATTACCTCATATGGGGAGAGTGGTGACATTTTTTAATTTTTAATTGTTTTTTGCATTTTTTTAATTCATTTATTTTTTTAAAGAAGTGGGGAGAGAGAGTGGTGATTTTTTTTTAAATTTTTTAATTCATTATTTTTGACCAACCATAAAGGGCTTTAGCCATATAATATAGTATATATATATATATATAGGGACTTTACGAATCCTTATGAGCACGTAAATATGTATGTAATATTTTAATCATATAAAAATTTAGAATTTGATCGCACTCGTCGTTAGGTGGTCAAAATACCGGAATTAAATGCACTATAGTGGTGCAATCCGAGTCGATCTCTCGAGGAACTTCTAGTAGTTTAAAAGCGAATAATGTTGAATTTCTACTTATTGGGTAAAAGTAACAAATGATGTTCTTTAAGATGGTTTTTAATACCTAAGACACAAATTGAATTAAGCAATAAATGTTTTTGTTATTTTCTTGACTAAAAGGACTAAAATGAAATTAATTAATAATAATAAATGAGTTAAACAACCACAAAGAGAAAGGCACGTGGAGGAGCATATGGATTAAGCAATCATCACTATATAAAATTATATCAGAATTATCTCACATTGATCATCCTAAGATAGTCACTAACCAAGCAACTTAGATTGACAAACCTGTCATGAAAGCATCTCAAACAAGACATGAAAACCTCGTTGAATTGATGAATAATTGATTAAGAGTCACAATCTCTATAACAAACACTATTGTCAGAGCTAATACATCAATAATTATAACCAAACTAGCATTCGCTCAAAGGGTTACAATCAATATATATATGAAAGAATCAAGTTCAACTCTCAATCTAAAGAACAAAATAAGAATAACAATCAAGTTCCAATTCTAAACCAAGAAACATAAACAAGAAAGAATCCTAATCCGAATGTGAGAAAACTCCCTAGATGAAGCTCCTAGCTCATGCTTTAATCCATTGTTCCTCCGGGTTGAGGGGTTTAGCTACTCATGGTGCAGATAATCACAACAACATGTGCAAATTTTGACTGAACCTCCATAGCACCAAGAAAGCTCTAAAGAAGATGAAGAATGGTGGAAGGTGTTGATGGGCAAGATGAAAGACGACTCTCTAGGATTGCTAACTACTGAAATCTGACCTAGGGTTGAATAATATATCATTTTCGGATCATCCCCAAGTGGAACGTGTCAAATCCATCGAGAAACGGGCTTGGACCTGATAATTAAAAAAATTATGCGCAGAGCTGCCACTTGCTCGCCACTTAGGTGTAAAGTGGCGAGTAAGTGGCGAAGTCTCGATTCTGCACCAAATAATTTTGATTCAGTCCCTGGCTCATTTTCTTATATCTTTGGCTCTTCCTTGAGACTTCCAATGCTTCAGACTTCTTTCAAACATATCAAAGACACCAAAAACCATGTGAACTCTCAAGATAAAAAAGAATCAAATAATTATAAACATCAAACCCGAGAGAAGTCACACAATTAATCACAAAATAGTCCAATTAAGTATTAAACCTCAAAGTACCATATTCCATCATAAAAGATCATTAAGGCATGCTATTGAACCCCAAATGATTATAAAATGCCCTAAAACATCATTGAAAACAATGATGGAATATGGTATGATCAGAATTATATTAAAAAATAGTAGTTTCTTTTTTGAATGAATAAGTACATGATTTGAATCCAGCCAAAAAATATACATGATTTAGGAGAGGTTATGATTTTTCTCGTGGAGAAACATTATGAATTTTGGATGTGAAGTTATGGGGTGAGAGAAAACTAATTTTTGCCCATGATTGATTATATAAAAAAAGTTATATTTAATATTCTCTTTCTATCATGATTATATAAAAAAATTTTGTCACACGTCAAATGTTTATTGAAAAATATTGAAATAAAGATATAATGAACTTTACACAAGTCTTGTGCTTAACCAAAACTTCCAATTGGTCATAAATATATGGGGTAAATTTTAAATTAGTTTTAAATGTTTCATTTGTTTTATATTGATTCTACATATTTTTGTAATTTCTCAAATTGGTCCCAAACTATTGAATATAATCATATCTATTTCGTTTGAAGTTTAAATTCGATGAGTCCAAAGTTACGGTTTACTTTTTACGAATCCTTCTCTATATAGTTGGGGTTGTCGATAAACAAGATCTAATCGAATTCCAAAAGTGAGCTGCTTATTTCACAGTCAAACAAGCAAGGTTGATCATATCTATCACATTTCAAGTTCAAGTGCGATGATTTTAGAACTGTGCTAACTTTTAAAGAGTTATTTCTTTCTGCAATTAAAACTATTATCAAACAAGCTCAAATTGTGTCATCAAAGTAAGTTTGAGATTGATGAAGTGAAAAATTCTAAAAGTATATCTTCAATTCTACTCATTTGTTAATGGTCTTGATTAGGAGAGAACCATTTTTAAAGAGTTAACACATAGCTTCAAATTCGTCACATTTGAACTAATTGAAACGAGAGAAATATGATCAACTTCCCTTAGTTGACTCGGAAACAAGTGGCCCAGATCTAATATGACTTCGTTTTTCAATAACTCCAATTGAATAAAAAAGTATTTATCAAAAGCAATATATAGTTTTGAATTTGTCCTATTTGAATATAAAAAGAGAATTATATGATCATATTCATTTATTTGGGACTAAATTGAGAAATTATATTGACATGTAGGATCAATTTGAAATTTAGACTATATATTTAAGGTCAATTTGAAGTTTTGACCTTTGTAATTTTATGTGTAAAAATGACAATGAGTAACTGAGGTATTGAGAATGAATGCCTTTGTCTGTAAGGAAGCACAACTTTGAAGAGTGGGCCACACGCACACAATTAATCATTCCATTGAGTTGTGAGTAATTGAAGAGCCCCACACACCTCTTCAAGGCATCACTTTGATCATGCAAATCCCATTTTCACCTCATATTCGGGAGCTTTTATACATTTTAGTATTGTTAAACTCAATAATTTACTTTTCATAAAATAAAAAACTCAATAATTTAAATATGTGCATGGAAAGCATTTTTATCGTTTACTCTTCAGTGAAAGATTCAATATGAAGGAATTAATATTAGTGAGTGATAGATATCTTGTTTAAAAAAGAAAGTTAAACTCAACAATTTCTCACATAAATTAATGCAATTTATTAAAAAAAGATTAAATTTGTCATAATGAAATTATAAATGAAAAAGATATCTTAGTGTTGGGGCCACTTGAAAATAAGGTTAAAATATCCTTTTGAAAAGATTTACTCGTTGTATAAAAAAAATTGGATCATGAAAAGGGACGAAGATTTTTTAAATTTTATGGTTTTGTGCAACATTTCTTATTTGTTAATTTTTTTTATTGGTAATTGTCATTGCATTTGGTGACGCCTGAAATATGTAGTTGGATGTAACTAATATTAAATAGTTTTGGATTTTAACTAAAAAGTAAGCACTTAACCTTTTCAAAATAATAAAATCTAGTTTTTATTTTTAGTCTTTAAATTTGTTTAAAAACTCTAATTTTAGTCCTCGAATAAGTGAATATTGAAAATAAATTTGTTGGTCATAAACTTTTTTATAAACATCAATTATTTGTTCTAAAATATTATTCATGGAAACTAAAATCTTACTAATTGTAAGGTTTTTTTGTTGTCATCTAATACTCTCCTACATTTAAGGTGATAAGTTCTTATTTTTGTATCATTTTTTTGAATTAATTATGGAAAAAGTTTAAAATAGAAAATTAGATAATTCCATAAGAAATAAAATGAACAAAGAAGTACTCATTTCCTTGAGTGTGAGTTTGATGGACATATTTCAAAAAAAAAGGGTACAAATTGCTCTCAACAAATGACTCCGAATTTATAGGACTTTTTGGTTTGTAGCATTAATTTCTCCTCTTTCTTTTTTCTATTGGTAATAATTAATTTCCCATATTTATAAATATAGAAATGTTGTTTTTTAAACTTTTTTGTTTGTTGAAAATTTTTTAGGATAAATTACACTTTGGTACCCTGGACCGATTTCACTTTGATATCATGTTCTTTCAAAAGTGACACTTTTCTTTTCGGTAATGTTATGGGTTTCCCCCGTCTATCCGTGTAACAGTCTAAGCGAAGACTAATCTCATTCGGGCTACAAAGACGAAACGACCGTGCCCTCCCAACAATGTCGACTTTAGGGATCGGACCTGGGTCCTCTCACCTAGGATGTAACTCACCAAAAGTGACACTTTGATACCCTGTTTTTTGCACTTTTAACATTCTGTTACCCTATTCTTTCCATTAGATTACTCACTTTAGACCAAATCATGATAGAAATTTTAGTAAATAAATATTTTTAGTAATTAAAAATAATATAATAAAATTTAGTTTTTTAAGATATACTTACAATTAATTTAACCTTCAAGAAATAATTTAATTGATTATAATCTCTTACATATAATAATTTTTACTAATTAATTAATATATTAAAAATACTGATTAAAATTGAATAATAAATTTAATATGATTATTTATATCCATGAAGTTTTTTTGGATCAATCTCTACTCTCTCCAAACTATATACTCGTTAAAGCCATAGAGTTAGGTTAAGTAAATTTTTACAACTTTTTTGTATATTATTTTAGAATAAGCAAAAAATAATAAGAAATTATTAAAAAAGTTTGAAAACCTTTCACGGTTTCTTTTTTATTATTTATTATATAATAAAAATAAGAATACGAGTTTTTTATATTTTACATTTTAAAATTTTATAAAAAGTTATAAAACAATTTTAAAAAATAATATTTATAACTTTTCATGCCTGTTAAAACATACGAAGACACACTTGTTAATGCAAAGACACACTTAAAACATGCAAGTGTGTCTTTGCATGTTTTTTTTTTTATAAAAGGAACAGATACAAAAGGAAAGGGAGTCTTTGCATGTTAAAATATGATAATATATATTTTTTCATCATAAAAAAAGACAATAAACACTTTTTATTGGTAAATTATATTTTGATACTGATATACACCTCTCGGAATCACCCCTCGGAAGCCGACGGCGCGGACTCCCCCTCGGACCTTTCGGAGGGACTAGTGATATACACTCCTCGGAATGGCCTCTCGGATTTGTTATCCAAGGGCATAAAGGATACCCGACGGAGAGGCAACCCAGGCAGGTTCCCCCTCCCACACTCAAGCATTTAATGCCAAGATATTGGCATTAAATGCTAGGATCCGTGAAAGCACGTGACAGGACAAGAAGGACACGCAAAAGGACTAAAACGCCCCCTGCGCGCAGACCAAACCATGAAAAGCACTCTTGGCTATCACTGACAACCAGGAGAGAAGGTTGGAAATCCCACCGTACCCTGGCAGTGATAGCTGTCACGTCAAAAGCAGAAACCTACACCAACCCCCTTTTCCTCACACATCCCGAGTACACCCCTAACGTCTCAGAGAGAGACCTCGTACGAACATGAGACAAAAGGGAAGGAGGATAAAAGGAAAAGGGGGGACCTTTTCTAAGGTAACGACTCTCTCTCTCTAAAAATATTCAAACTCTCCAGCTTTCTCTCACTAACTTAAGCATCGGAGAAGAATCGCAGGGAACCCCCTGTGCATTCTCGTTTGCAGGTTCCGACGACCCCTACTTGCCGGAAACTGCCTTCTACTGTGAACTCAAGGTTAGATTTACCCTAATCCGGCTTTGTAGTTTTCACTGGCGCCGTCTGTGGGGAATGAGATGAGGAAACTCCGGTTATCTCTCCCCCCCTCTGCTTAGCTGTTGCTAAGACACACACACACTCGACGGGGAGCACATCGTAGGGAAGAGAGTTCCTCCACGAACTCCACCCTGCTCCCCCCCCTACACTCTTCATAGCTTTCTGCTCCATATCCTCGACGAACAAGTTTTCTGTTCCTTTTACACAACCCCCGAGAGACCCTGGTACGGCTCTCCGTGGAGGTCATACTTGTATTCTGCGCTAACCCCTTGTTGTTATCTCTTGACTGTGAACTCAAGCAAGCTACGACGTTCTCTGCAATGGAAACCCATAACGAGAACCAGCTGCACCCGAGCTCAGCAGACGCTCCCTCGGGCTCGAGCCATCCGAGAGATCAGCAAGCCGGAGACACCATACACGAACATGACCCCAGGTCATCACCCAGGAGTGCACCAGGACACACACAGCAGGGCGAGAGAACTCCCACACCACTAACCTCTCTCGCCGGATTCCACCAGAACACTGAGGAAGAAACTCGTGCGACACCCTCTCCGTACACAGCTGAAATACGGGAGATTGTTCAGACAGAACTCAGGGAGGCAAGGGCTGCACACGTAGCTGACATGGCCTCCCTGCGCCGAAACATGGAAGAGCAGTTTAACCAGTTCATGGAAAGACGCTTCAGTGAGTTGGTCAGCTCCAGCTCCAAAGGAAAACAGATACAGGAAGCTCCCGAGGTCCGCCCACCAGTTGTCCCCCCACCAGTATATTACGCCACTCCCGACACACAACCCCCCTCTGAAGCCGTGTTGTCGGGACGAGAAGAGGAACACGTCCCCGAGGAGCGAAGTGAACCGATCGGGGCAAACCGCCCCGTCACCTCCACAATGCAACAGTGGAATGTACCGACGGAGCTATGGCAACTCTTAGCCAAACACCTGCCATCTGCAGGCCCGTCGGCAACGGCAAACCCTCCCTCAGCACCCCCAGCAATAGCTCCGACACCTCCGGCGCTCCCGATGCCCTCCCCCGGGATATATGCGCCGCACATACAGCAAGATGAGTTGCCCACCGGATTCAAAATGCCGATGAAATTACCCCGGTATGATGGGACAAAGGATCCGGATGATCATCTCCGACAGTTCCACGCCTGTATGCAGATTGCCAACCTGTCGGAAGGCAAAAAGTGCAAATTATTCCCGACCACACTTGTCGGGGAAGGGCTCATATGGTTCTCCAAACTCCCCAACGACAGTATACACAGTTTCAGAGACATGGAGAACCTATTCAAAAAACGATTCGCTACCAGTGTGGTGTACAAGCAGCCGGCGTCAGTGCTGGCAGACGTTCACCAGGGAGAACACGAGTCTCTCCGTGACTTCCTGCACCGCTTCAATCAGAAATGCCTTACGGTCAAGGACCTCGAAGACAGCGTGGCAGTACACGCCTTTCAGGCAGGCCTCCGCCCCGGGCAAACTCATAAAGAGCTAGCTTTCATGAACCCTAGCTCGCTAGAAGAGTTATTATCGAAGGTCCAGGAGTTCATCATCAAGGAGGATGCCTTCACCTCTCAGAAGAGCAGATTTGCAAACATGAGCTCCGGCAGTAAACAACAGCAGCAGCAGCAGTACCGTGGCGACCAACGCCGCCGAGACCCCCCCCGGCAGGACAGACAGAAGCACCCCCAGCAGGAGAGGGGTAGCGATAGGCAGCCAGTTCCCTCCCGGGCGCGGTTTAATGTCTACACCGTCCTCACCGTCTCGCCAGCCCGGATATTAGCAGAATCCCAGGGCCTTGGGATTTTTCCTGTCCTCACCCCGAGGAAATCACGACCCGGGGACAGACCGAAGGATCAGAGCCGGTATTGTGAATACCACCGGGACCACGGTCATACTACCGACGAGTGCATATCGCTGAAGGATGAGATCGAGGCCCTCATCCAGAATGGAAAACTAGGGAAGTATGTAAAGCGGGATAACAAAAGGAGAGAGGATGACAGAGAACACCGGGGCGGGGACCAAGGCAGGCAGCAGAGACCCCGTCGTGATGACAGGCCTCCGGAAGGAGGATCAGGAGGGAATAACACAGGTTCTCAGATGTTGGGGACCATCAACGTCATAGCCGGCGGAGTGGACCGCCGGAGGAGGGGCCCGCAGTCGCGGAAGCGAATGAGGAGATCCGTTATGAAGCTGGATTACCTCAAAAAACCCCACGCGCCCCAAGGAGAACCAATCATTTTCACCGACGAGGAGCTGGCGGATGTAGACTCCGAAGAGTGTGACCCTATGGTAATCACAGCCGGGGTCGGGAGATACAACGTGAAGAGGATCTTGGTTGACCAGGGGTCCTCGGCCGACATATTATTTTGGGATGCCTTCTCGAGTATGGGTCTCTCCCGAGAGCAACTCTCCCCTTTCAACGAGCACCTGATCGGCTTTTCCGGGGCCCAGGTCCCTGTGGAGGGGATGATTGAACTGAACCTCACGCTGGGAGAGGATCCGAAGTGCGTATGCATCCCAACTATCTTCGTGGTTGTCAAGACACCATCCGCCTACAACGCCATTCTCGGTAGGCCTTCGCTGAACGCTGCCCGTGCCGTCGTGTCCACGGCACACTTGCTGATGAAATTCCCCACCCCTAACGGCGTGGGACAGGTACGGGCAAACCAGGAGGTAGCCAGGCAATGCTACGCCACCAGCCTGGCCAAGCCCCAGACCAGCCGAGAAGCTCCTCAGAACCCTCCGCCATCATCCTCTGAAAAAGGAAAAGAGAAGGAACACGCAGTCATGAACTGCGAGATTGTTGATTTACGGGATGAGATCCCGCAGAACCATCCGCAGCCGTCGGATGAGATGGAGTCAGTGGCTTTTCCGGGCTCTCCGGAAAAAACCGTCAATATCTGCGCCACCCTCTCCCCGCCAGAAAAAGAAGCACTAATCCAGTTCCTCTACCGGAATGAGGACATTTTTGCATGGTCCGCATCGGACATGCCGGGGATCGACCCAAACATCATTTGTCACTCCCTTAACGTTGATAGGAGACCTGGCGTCTTCCAGAAGAAAAGAAACTTGGGTCAACAACGCCAGCAGGCAGCGAAAGAGGAAGAAGAGAAGTTGCTGGCAGCAGGTTTCATTCGCGAAACCAAGTACCCCACGTGGCTGTCCAACGTTGTCCTAGTCCAGAAGGCCAACGGAAAATGGAGAATGTGTGTAGACTTCTCCGACCTGAACAAGGCATGCCCGAAGGACCCCTACCCACTCCCTAGCATCGACAGACTCGTCGACGGAACATGTGGCCACGCCACACTGAGCTTCCTCGACGCATTTTCCGGATACAATCAGATCCGGATGGACCCAAGGGACGTGGAGAAGACTGCCTTCATCACAGACAAGGGAGTCTTCTGCTACAAGGTCATGCCCTTTGGCCTGAAGAATGCCGGCGCCACCTACCAGCGCATGATGGACCTCTTCTTCCGGGACCACCTCGGGAAGAACATCGAGGTATACGTCGACGACATGGTCGTCAAGACGAAGTCCGGCAACAACCATCTGGAGGACCTGGAGGAGATCTTCGCAATATTAAGGCAGTACCAGATGCGCCTTAATCCTTCGAAATGTGCCTTTGGCGTGTCGGGAGGCAAATTCCTCGGGTTCCTCATCTCACAGCGAGGAATAGAGGTCAACCCGGACCAGTGCAGAGCCATAATGGAGATGTCCCCTCCCAAGAACCCCAAGGAGGTGCAACGCCTCACCGGCCGGATCGCCGCCATCCATCGCTTCCTCTCCAGGTAGCGTCAGCACTGATCACTCCACTTCTATTCAGAAGTAGTTAGTCAAGGGGCGTATCCCCCCCCATCCCTCTCCCTGTTTACGTTTACTTACGCTCTTGTAATCTCCTACCCGGACATACGAGCTCCGGATGATATATGTATGCTTGCACATCGCGAGCCCCCTACTATATTAATAAAAAATCTCTCCTTGTGCAAATTCTCTGTTTATTCTACTTACGCAACAAGTACTAACAGAACGTCTAAAACAAACTAACCAGGTCCGCTGACCGCTGCCTCCCATTCTTCAAAACCCTCAAAGGAGGAAAGAAGTTCGAATGGACGGAGGAATGCGATAGGCCCTTCCTGGAGCTGAAGCAGTATCTGGCAAAACCGCCAATACTGACCACTCCCAGGCTGGAGACACCGATATACGTATATCTCGCGGCTAACGACCAGGCGGTCAGCTCTGCGTTGGTCACCGAGGAAGGAGAGGATCAGAAGCCCATTTACTTCTCCAGCAAGGTCCTGACCCCATCGGAGTCACGATACCACATGCTCGAGAAGCTGGCATTCGC
>QANZ01032673.1:12763-40506 GCA_003254925.1 Chamaecrista fasciculata
TTGCCTTCGGTTTTGTGGTCCTACCGTGTCACAAAACAGACAGCAACCAAAGAAACCCCCTATGCTCTGGCCTACGGCTGCGAAGCCATGATACCCGCTGAAATCGGAGCAACCTCCGACAGAGTCCTCTACTGCGAGGAGCAGCAGAACCAGGCCCAGCGCCAGGCATCCTTAGACATCTCTGAGGAAATGAGGGAGACAGCATTGATCCGGATGGCTGCATACAAGCAGAAGATAGCGAACTACTTCAACACCAAGGTCAAAAAACGTACATTGCACGTCGGAGACCTGGTCCTGAGGGAAGTCGCCAACAACAGGGTCAACCCCTCGGAAGGCAAACTGGGACCCAACTGGGAGGGCCCGTATCGGATTTATGAAGCACTCCCAGGAGGAGCCTACCGCCTAGAGACCATGGGTGGGAACCATCTCCCAAACCCATGGAACATAGCTAAGTTAAAGAAATATCTGTCTCCATGACAGGATTCATGTAACTTTTCTCAAAGTTTAATGAAATTCATGTTTCTTCTAATTGCTGTTTTTTCCCCTTTATCTTTCCGCCATGAATGATTAAATGGGCCCTCAGTCCTCTACGCAGGCAGGGAGGGACGCCTCCCCTACGCCTCGGACATTTGAGCTCCAACGCTCTGCAGGTCAGAGTCACCTGCTCCGGCTAGCCCCGTCACGAGTAAACTCACGAAGTAAACAACGTGACCCACACATAGTAACAAATCGTTACAATACAAATTTATACGCTATAACACAAGCAAATAGCAGAAATGGCACCCAACGCCAATAATACATTTCATATAAACAAAAGTTATGTACAAGCTTTCTTCTTACACAGGGGAAGGCAAAAGACACAAGAGGTCATTACATCAACAGAAAAGAGGAGGAGGGGGAGGGGGGTACAAACGTTTACATCGAACAATAATTACACCCCCCCCGGCGGCAGCACGGGCTCATCAATTAAGTAATCATCCGTGGAGCAGTCAGCCGTCGTGGAGTCTTTCGGAGGAATATCGCCTCCAGCTTGACCAGATTCACCCCCACCATCACCATCCTCGCCAAACAACCCTAGCCCAGGTCTGGCACCTTGGTTAGGAGAGACACCCGTAGTGGTTGCAGAGGCACTTGGAGCGTTCACCAGCACTCCGAGCAGCACCCTCCCCATGTCCAGCTTGCCACTCGAGGACTCCCCTCTCTCCATTGGGTCAGCAGGGCGTTCCGGGCACTTCTCCAGGGGACGGACCCGATCAACGATTACGCCGTTGGCCACCTCCTGCATAGGGTGCACTTCATCCAGACTCCGGGCAGCCTCCGGATAGAAGTGAACTACTTGCCTCACCCCGTTGATGAAGCCCTTCTCATAAAAGCATTTCCCCTCCCACTGGAGTTGGGCCCTCTCATTTTCCAGGGTCTCTTCTAGTCTCCTGGTCATGGCGTCAAGAGACATGCTGTGAGTCGTTGCCATCCGGCCCATGGCGGCTTCATGGTCACGCTTCAGCTCATTGATGGCAGCGGAGTGCTCCCGGCGAAGAGCATCCATCTCCGCCGCCCAGCGACCCCGCTGGACAGCTAACTCCCCAGCAGCCACCCGGGCAGCCTCTTCCCCCTCAGCGCGAGCTGCCTCAACACGAGCTTCGAACGATCCACGCTCGGAGTCCAGGGCATTATCAACGGCACTCTTTTCCCCTCGGAGTTTGTCCAGCGAGGACTCATAACCCTCTACAAGGCGTTCGAGCTCTTTGCCATGCTCTTCCGCCTGGGCCCTCAGCAGCTCATCAAACTGGGATACCCCCACAACACGGGCATCCTCCAACTGCCTCACCAACTCCCCCCTCTCGGTGGTAAGCTGCGCCACCTGCCCCTCCAAAAGGGCAACCCTCTTTTCAGACTCGGCCAACCGAGCCTTATGCATGGAATTCCTACCTCGGATGTCCTCGAACTGCTGATAAAGCACCGCTATCCGGCGACAGGACTCCAGTCCGTGTTTGAGGGCATCGGCGGCAACATCTCGAGGAAGCTTGGCCACCATGTCATCCATGTAGTCTTTGCCGGCCCGCGTACAGGAAGACTCCATGAATAAGAAGGGGTTGATACTGCTGCCCAAGATGTCTGCTGGCAGCACTCCCCCCCTCGGAGCCGGCACGGGGTATCGGTTGTGCAAAACATCCAAGGGTTCCGCCACCACCCCGCGTGACGGTCCCGCGTCAGAGGCGCCGTTACCCCCTCCCGGAGCAATCTCCTCTCCACCAATTGAAACTCCGCTCCCACGCGGCGAAGTCGTGCCACCAGCCGGAGGAGCATTCCCCCCGGGCACAGTTGTAGCCTCCCCAACAACCTGGGCCTCTTCACCAACTCCATCTCTGTTCGACGGAGTCTCACCAGCAACCGGAGGAATCAACTCTCTGGACGGAGCTGTGGCCATCCCAGCATCCGGACCCCCCTCATCTGCTTGGCTATTGTTTCCCCCCTCCCGTGGTGGTGATGGTGTTTTCCCTCCAGTCCCCAAGTCTGTTTCCCCGGATGACGATGGGCCCTCCTCGGTAACCATATTATCATCTTCAGATGGTGGGGTATCCCCCCCGGCTGGCAAGTCTTCGTCCCCAGACGAGGATGCAGCTTCCTCGATTGCCGGCAACATATTCGGCGGAGGACCCCCTCCCTCACCAACTGGTGGAGTGTCAGACATACCACTCCCACCCACTAGCTGACTTATAGTCAGCAAATCTTCTTCACCCGAGCCTCCACCAGCCGACGAGGCACTGTCAACCTCTATCACTCCCTCGTCTGCACCCCCCCCCGGCATCGGTGGCGCCCTCCAACGCAGCCGGACTGTCTGAGGACCCCCGCGAAGCGGAGTAATATTGCGACGGCCCCCGCCGTTTCAGGACTGCACTCGGATCCTCCTCCGCGTCATCCTCATCCTCATACAGAATCAACTTCTTCCTCTTCACGGGAGGGCCATCCTCCGACGAAGATCCGCGAGCAAGGGGCCTCGCCATGGTAGTAGAGGCCACAACGGCAGCCACAGTCTGGAAAAGAGAGATGATCTTGATTTGGGACGCTATGATCTCGGCAAGCTTGTCAAGACTGTGTTCGGGAAGCATATGGATGTGGTGAGGCCACAAAAGAAAATCCCCTGGTATGTTCCCTTTAACCGTCCCTATTGGCAACGCTACTACTACTGGAACAGAAGAAAGCTTAGTATGGAAAAGATTCAGTATGCTACCATTGATGCTATCTCTGTTATCTCCTCGGTTCTGAGTTGTCGGTTCTTCATCTCATTTTCAATAAAATTATGCGTTCAGTCCAGAGAAGTTATGAAATGTTACATATTGATCCTAATTTAGTCCATCTCATTTGATTTTGCCACGTCAGCATCCCAGTCACACTGCCACGTCACAATTAACGGCGAAAATTGGACGGAAGTGACCAGGGGACTAACTGTGAAACTTTTTGCGAAGGTTTGGGACCAAATCTGCAACAAAAATAGTTATGGGACCAAATTGAAACCTTAGTCATAGTATTGGGACCAAAAGTGCACTTAAGCCTTTATTTTTTTTGTATTTTAGAGAAATAAAGAAAATAATAAAGAGAAAAAAATATGAATCTCACATGTTTATCATTTCATGGAACTTACACTTTCTCTCTTTTAACTCTTTCTTTATCTCTTTAAAATACATACAAAATTCAGAAAATAAAAATACTGAGACTTCTGCACTTGTTTGATAGAACACATAGGTCAATGTATAGGCGATGGTTGTGTTTTATAGAAGTACAGACATTCAAACATATATTACCGGGTCAATTTATTGTGCCTCAAAATAGAGGAAGACAAATCATGCATTAATTATGTGTGTCCATACACTTTTTTTTTTCTTTGTTCAAGTTTCTAGTAGGAAAATAGGGATGTGTCTAAAGTATATATGTTGGGACAAAAGAAAGGAGTAAAACAAAAGAGACGATTAAAGTGTTAGTGAAGCACATACATTCTTGTCGTGAAGAGGTCCCCTATTTGTTAATGTGTGAATGTGATTGATGCTTAGATTAAATCCATTTCAAGCAACGCAAACCAATTAATGATGATACTCCTAGGCCCTAGCTTGTTGAAAACCATCTTTACATGCACTTTACAACAATGGGTGGTGTGTTAATTCATCAAATGAAGTGTTCTATCCTTACATATGTTAATCGTAAAGTTATTAATAAATATATTTTTTCGGATAATTTATTGAATAATTTTCTTTAGTCTTTCTCTTTCCTGAATTATAGGATTTTTTATCATTTGATGAACTATGCGTATAGGGACTTCTAAAGATACTCTTTGCACATGCCCGAATCACCTAGGACCTCTAAAAACATGATAAATTACATGACAAAAAAAGTGGTCTAGTCAAATGCAATCATATATAATAAATAAAAAAAATAATCCAGGTATATACACACACAAATATTAGTAGTATGATTAATTAATTATATGTCCAAACTATTAATTAAATTAAACTTATTAATTTTGATGTATTTTTAACCAAATCAAATTGTTCCATTAGCTTGAATGACTCGTTCCATTATCTCATACAGTTACAACGATTTGTGCTCCAATATATTAACTACTCGTTTCTCTCAATAGTCAATACATTATCTCATTCTTATATTTACTTGCACTCTTATTCACTTACACTACTGACTTAAACATAATAAGAACACCACGGGACTTCAATCCCGTCTTATTTTCTTGCAAGTTGTCATCGGAGTTATTCTCACTTACTACATGAAAGGCAATCCTTCTTGTGCATCTAGGTTGTGCTTGAGCCTTGATGTAGGATTTTTTTTTTTTTGGTCAGTGTGATGTAGGATTGGCACCCGAAAACAAAATAAGTTTTGGACCAAATCCTCCAATTCATCCTCTATCCAACTTATGTGCACGTTACCTCTTCATCAAATAAAATTTAATGGGCCGGATAGCTTACCGTTGAAGTCCACTTTCGTGATGAGGCCCAAAACCACGTCAACTTCGTTCAATGATTTTGACTTAGAAGATTTCCAAGATCTAAGGGGGTCATGGGCCGAAAGTAAGTATCATATATTATTAAGGCTTACTTCATTTATTTGTTTACTTTTTTTTTTTTACCAATTTGAAATCAATTCTTAACTTTTTTTTTGGCCTGATCCTTGACTATTCGCCCATGAATATATATTTTAATTGTTATACTATCTATTTTGTTTAATATGCCTTTTTGCCTTATGCCCTTTGCGCCATCTTCATCAATGGAGTATGAAGTTGACCAAAAAAAAAAAAATATCGGCCTAATCAGCGGTACCCTATTGAAGCTATTTTTGGAACAATTCAGTCCATGGATGATTGATATACATACTCATATACTTAATTAAAGGATTAAACTAACGAATACACTTATACAACTATACAAGGACACTAGGTTTCTATTCAAAGATTTTCTAATAAAAGACTTTTTTAAAAAAAATGATCAATTGTGATAGAACAAATATAATAATAATAGAAGTTAAATGATTCTGACAATTCAATTATATCATGATTGAAATCATAGAGGTACTTACAAAATGTGAACAAATTGCGGAGGAGAGTAGATTGGATTTTCAGAAATTGAGAGTACAGAAACATAAAGAAACAGAAGCAGAGAAATTGTAGTACTACACTACTAGTTGAAGAAATTGATAAGTAGCTATTTCCGAACTTCCAAACGCTGCCTCTTATTTTCTGATTCTCATTTCATCAATTTTTTTAGTTCTACTCTCAATTTTTCTCTGCTTTTTTTTTTACTTTCTTTGCTTTTCTTTCGCTTTCCGTCACAGCAACACCACCAACAATGAAATAAAACCCAATGCCTTCACCGATGCACTCATCGCAGGAGCCGCCGTCGACGGCGGCGGGGGGCCGTAAAAGTAGAAAGGAAAATACGGCACGATCGGATTCGGCGGCGGCGGCGTGGGGTAGTTTCCGTACGTCGGCGGAGGGTAATACGCTCCGGTCCCTCCGGTGGATGTTGACGGCGGCGGCGATGAGTAGAAATAGGTAGGGCTGGGCGGTGGAGGAGAGTAATAGTAAGAGCCAGTTCCGCCGGAGCTAGGGTGAGACGGCGGCGGAGGGCAAGCATTGATCGGAGCAGGTGGCGGCGGCGGCGGCGATGGCGACGGAGTTTGGTGGCAAGGGTTTTCACAGGCGGAGCACATGGTGCACTGGATCTGGTCCTTTGACGTGGCTTTCAGTACCGGATCCGCCATTGTTACAAAACTGAGAAACAGAGCAGTGAAACCTAATGTGAGTGTGATTGTGAAGATTGTTAACATTTTCTATATATAATTAAGGACCCAGAAATAGAATTAGAAGAAGAAGAAGAAATTGAAAAGTTTGATCGATTAGGAGGAGAGAATAATGAGAAATTGTAAAGAGAGAGAGAAGGATTGATGAAAAAGAAGAAGCAAGAAAGGAGGGAGTGTGTGTAGGTAGTAGTATCTCTAAAAATCTTATCAATGGTGTTAGAGCCTAACAGTGTATACACTTTATTGGATTTGGATTTTTGAACCACCTCTCATAATTATTACAATAAAGCAAAAAGAGAGTGAGGTGAAAACTGGAACTCTTAATACAAGAAACTAGCATCGGTTTAGTTGGCAATTAAGGTTAAGTACGTAGGAAAAAATTTTAAACCTGATGCATTGTAAAAGACTTTGTAAGTAAACACATAATTTATTTCGATGATATTTATGTCAATTCTAAGTTAAAGGATGACGACACCAACGCGTTTTACTTTCACACAAAAAGCACCCATATCCATATTAATGCACACAAACTACCGACGCAGGATTGTAAATTGTTCATTACTTCATTATATATCACTTTCAACTGCCTAAAATTGTACTAACTAGTAATAGTATAACAAATCTATAAAAACTATAAAGCGTGATCTACTTTTAACAAATTTTTACTTCACCCGAGCTTTTGCTTTTTACGACAATGATTCTGTGAACTATGGGTTGTGCATCTGAGGCTTAAAAGATGAAAGCAGGAGAAAAACTGAAGTTAGCTTCGTTACTAAGGGTAGGAGTAGGACAATGAAATTTGCAGCTTTGTAGAAAGAGTGTTCCAAAAAGGGCTACAAATTTAGTTTAGTTAGAATCATATTACAAATCCTTTTCACAAAACATTTCAATTACGATGTCATTATTATTTAAACACATGAACGCTGAAGTAAAGGCAAACTTTCCACTGCAAAATGCAAATGCCCCTCCAGGAAATCTTTACACTCTGCTTCACCTTTCTTTCTATTACTGTATTCCTTCAAAAAATAAAAAAATAAAAAATGTGATATGATTCTGCTTAACTATTATTTTAGGGTTTAAATGAGAGCAATGGAACGTTTATATGACTAAAGTATATTTTGATTCCTTAGACATTATATGCTGTTATTGCTGTCTTTTATCGTTGAAATGTTTTTAACTTTGTATCTTTCGGCTTGTATTTTTTTGGGTAAAAGGAAGCATTGTGAAAATAAAGCTAGGTGATTGATTTGGTATGCAATGTTCGATCATGACCTCAAAAGGAGATAACGAAAAGAAACTCAAAACAAAAACAACATATATATATGTTAATAACTTAATAATGTGGATCTTTGCACTTTTCCTTCACTCTCCCACTGGCCACTACCTTTTTTTCCTCTTTCCACTGGCCTTATGTCCTTTAGCCTTTTGAGATGCAACTTTACTTTTTGAACATTCCCTTTCAATTATGTGATCATCCCTACACATGGTTTTCTAAATGATTCATTCATTTACTTACCATTACACGCCAACTTTTCCATAATCCTAATTAATATTCTTATTGTGCTCATTTCAATTCGTTTATTCTGAAAATAGTCCCTTTTTTTTTCTAGTCCATGAACGGATGAGTGAGCATTTTAATAGTTGTATATATATATGTTCTACAATTCATTGTAAGAGCCACATTGTCAAAGATAAAGTTATATACTACCTCACTCAAAACTATACAAACTGTATCAATGATCACATTTTGTGATTAAAGGAAGGTCAAGTATCATTTGAAGATATATCAACTATAGTACCTAGTGGCTGAAGTATGATTTAAATAAGAATATAGAAAAAGAAAGAAAAGATTGAATGAAAACATTGAAAGAGAGGAAATGAGAAATCAAATCTTCATCATCCATCAAAAGATTAAATATATTCATACTTAAGCTGGTCTTGGTTCAGTTGAGGGCATGATGGTGTGTTTCTAGATCAATTCAATATCGTAATGGGCCACGTGGCATTGAAGTTGACAGATCTTTAACTAGTGGATATATGACTGTATCCAATCAATGAACTAGGTAAGAAAGATCTGATGAGGTCAACCTCTTTATGTTATGATGAAGGCTCAGTGTTTTGGGCTTAACCCAAAGCCTAAGCATTGTTGGGCCACATTAGAGGTTGGACTCGGGTCCAAAATCTCACTCGTGCTGTCATACAGAATAAGGCTAAACAAATAAAGAAATATGAGAGGGAATTAGTGAACCCACATGTACACACAATGTTAAGGGCCGTAATAACCAAATTACTAATGGGCTGGATCCATACCCAAATCATTACAATTAGACATCCAACCGTAATGCGAGCTCTAAAGGCAAATACAGTTGGCTTTACAACGGTCTTCTTGACTATGACCCCAAAAAATGGCTAAATTATATTTGGTCTTAAAAAACATAAACAAAATTTATTTCTGTAATAAAAATATTAAAACTTCAATATAACTTTTGTCCCTTTTTAGAACTCGGCAACATAAGACGTGAGAAAAAACGGAGAAAGTGGTGAGTGGTCATAAGAAAAAGACGTGCCCGCCGTAACATAAGCCGGGGATTTATTTTGATTGATACACTTCTTATTATTACATAATCCGCGGATTATTGGCCTTACACGCTTTGTCTTTCTTCGTATTTCTTAACATGTAATAATACGAACTATGCCAGTGAATAGTGATGCAGTTTTAGACTTCACATCAACCATGCGTGTTTTCTTTTTATCTTCCCACACCAAACTCGTCCTTTTCCCAACTATTATCAATTCTCATTTTAAGTTTCATCATCAAACTATTACTTAACCCCAATCAATAGCAACTAATCAAATTGGTTCAGTTTTACTCATTTCTATTCAGTATTCACTAGCCGTTCAACGAATTGGTATAACAGCTAACAAGTACACTGAAACTACGTTGTCAATCATCTCTCCCCGTAGCAGGCATTTAGAATGACACCAAATTTGACTTTTTAAAAAAAATTAAGAGGATGTCGGAAATGAAAAGGTACTCAAACCATGTTCTGTACCTTGAATTATATCATAAAAATCTACAAATTATTATATGCTTTAGCTTTCATTTTTATGTAAACACGGCACCAAGAATATTAATTAAAAGTGATCATAATATAAAAGAATCCTGAGAATTCTCAATTTTCGGTCATCATCATGTTGTCCACTATATATGTATTACTTCTATTACCATACAGCTTCTTCCAAGCTGTATAGTTCCAATAAACTACGCGTTTCCGCATTCTCTTTCTCTCCCCTCCAAAAAAAAAAAGCCAACTTTATTTACTTGCCATTATTACATACATTACACAATAGGAGTACATATATCCTCTTTTTCTCTCTCTTCCTTCCTCATTTCGAATTTCAAATCACAACCCCTAGCCTAGCACATTATCACATGGCTTCGGATTCCCCTTCTTCCTTCTTCTTCTTCTTCATCAGCCTCCTCGTCTTCTTCGTCTTCTTCGCATTACCTTCCATTACTCGTGCCCAGACTTCCGCTTCCTGCAACGGCATATTCTTAACCTACGCTTACACCGGCGGAACGCGGCTTCCGCCTAATGTCTCCGATCCGGCGAAGCAACCATACCGATTCGAGTCGACGCTCACTGTACTCAACAACGGACTCGACGAGCTCAAGTCATGGAAGGTCTTTGTAGGGTTTCAGCACGATGAGTATTTGGTCTCTGCTTCGAATGCTGTGCTCGCCGATGGGACTAGCCTCCCCGCCGCCGTCGGAAACGGAACCGTTTTCGCCGGATATCCCGCCACCGATCTCAAGACGGCGGTGGAGACCGCCGGGGACTTGACGCAGATGCAGGTTCAGATCGATTTGGTCGGGACATTGTTCGGTGTCGCGCCTCCTAATGTACCGATGCCGTCAAATATCACACTCGCAAACGATGGATTCGTCTGCCCTAAGCCCACTGGTCAAGGTGATTTACGTATACTTTCGATTTCACGTTTATCCGAGCTAGTGATTTAGCTTGTTTGATATGTGTGTTTTTGTTTTAGCTTCTATTGAGATGTACTGGTCCCTTTTTCCCTTTTCTGGCTCTATTTTAGTGTTCCGACTAAAAATGAGTTTCCAAGATTGAATTGCTAATGGAGAAGTTCTTACTTCTCAGTACTGAGCTTTGATCTTATCTTACACTTGATTTGATTTATAATGATTGTGAGATTTTGCTTCTATGATATCCCATAGACAGAGCATCTTGTGTTTCTTTCTGTCTCTGCGATCTGAACTAATTTAAACTAGATTATTTTGGGCTTTAGACGAATTGTATATTGATGAACATATACTTGACGTATAGGTAACAATGTGAGCCGTGTGTGCTGCACAAAGGATCCCAAGTTCAAACCAAACATCACCACGGATGACAAATTCCTCCCACGCCAGAATGGTGATCTGACGATTATGTACGATATAATCAGAACATACGATTCTAGTTATTGGGCAGAAGTTACAATCTCAAACAACAATCCTCTTGGACGCCTTGATAACTGGAGATTAAGCTGGGACTGGATGAGGGATGAGTTTATCTACTCAATGAAAGGGGCTTATCCTATTAACATAGATTCTTCCGAATGCATATTTGGCAGGCAGGGTACTTACTACAAGGATCTTGACTTTTCCAATGTACTCAATTGTGAAAGAAGGCCAACCATCATTGATCTCCCACTTACAAAATACAATGATTCTGACCTTGGGAAGATTCCCTTTTGCTGCCGAAATGGTACCATCTTGCCACCATCTATGGATTCAAGCCAGTCATCTTCAAGATTTCAAATTCAGGTCTTTAAGATGCCTCCTGATCTTAATCGCTCCCAGCTTTCACCACCACAGAACTGGAAGATAAATGGCACACTCAACCCTGACTACAAATGTGGCCCTCCCGTTCGGGTGAGTCCAACTGAAACCCCGGATTCATCTGGCATACCATCCAACAAATCTGCAATGGCTAGCTGGCAGGTTGTGTGCAATATAACAGTGGCCAAAGGGGCGCCGCGGAAATGCTGTGTCTCGTTTTCTGCATATTACAATGAATCTGTTATTCCTTGCAAGACATGTGCATGTGGATGTCCTAGTAGCACAGGCAGAACTTGCAGCACTACATCACCAGCCATGTTGCTTCCACCAGAGTCACTTCTTGTTCCTTATGAGAATCGAAGTGCCAAGGCTTATGCTTGGGCTGACCTGAAACATCTTCCCAAGCCAGTACCAATGCCGTGTGGTGATAACTGCGGCGTCTCCATAAACTGGCATCTTGTGTCAGATTACAGCCGAGGATGGAGCGCAAGAGTGACACTTTTCAACTGGGGTGACACTAATTTTGCTGACTGGTTCGCTGCGGTGCAAATGGGCAATGCAACTTCTGGCTTTGAGAAAATGTATTCATTCAATGCAAGCGCCATAGATGATGGCGGCAATGGTGTTAACAATACAATATTTATGCAAGGTCTTCCGGGATTGAACTACCTTGTGGCAGAAACAGATGGGGCAAACCCTTTGAGTGATCCTAGGGTGCCTGGTAAACAACAGTCTGTGATCTCTTTTACGAAGAAAACTACTCCTGGAATCAATGTGGTTGGTGGAGATGGATTTCCAACCAAAGTCTACTTCAATGGGGAGGAATGTTCTCTTCCCTCTCTATATCCAACTAGTGGGTTCAACAAGGAATCTTCTTCTCTAGCTACTTCAATGATCCTAACACTGCTTCTGTTGGTATTCATGTGGCAATAATAGCGACAATGTTTGGTAATGGCTCACTGTTGTATCACCGATGCTCTTGTGGTGTTCATGCCTGTTTTGGATCCTGTGGTGATCCCTCATGTTCAATTCATATGATTTTTTCCGGAATGCTTGTGACACAGAAGAGAAGAATGTAGATTTGTTAGATGATAGAAATATATTTTTTTTTTTCTTTTGAATAGTTATTTTTACTATTTTCCCTCGTGCTCTACATTCGTTTATATCGGTAGAAGGAGAATCGTGGATGACGTTGAAGTATGTTTCGCGTTAAAAAAATTAACAGCTTTTTGTAAGAGTTTTATATTACATGTTTAAGCCTTCTTTTATTCGAGGCCAATACAAAAGTATAAAATAGTATGTTTAATATATTTTTTTTATTATGATTGATCAGTGTTTAAAATTTTTGTCGTGTGATAAATATTTATTGAAGAATTTTATAGTAAAAATATGCAGAATTTTATCTAACTTTTTTTCTTCCGACATCACTAACGGATATATTTTTCTTTGATGGAAATATTATATATAGTTTAATTTTATTTTATATATTAACATTCAATTAAAAATTAAAATTAACGATAATGAACATTAAAATTATTATGTCCAGTCATGATTAAACTCTGATAATATGTACTCGGTGGAAGCTCCTCCAATCCTCGCTAATAGCAATACGTTGGCTGCTTGACTGCTCCTAGGATACAATACCAAAACCTTATTTAAGTTTTCAATTTTTTTTTTAAAAAAAGTTTTTTGTTAAAGTGACAAGTGACAACAGACACACAGCTTATAGCCCCATAATCAGTATTTCCACATAAATCTATACTCGATCGAAATTTATGTAAACGGCCTACATAAAATAGAAGATACACAGATCAAATCATCAAAGCTGAAACATAAAAATGTATATATCTATAATAATAAAGAAACAAGGCTGAAATATTTACATTCTTATTAATAGCAGTCATTTGCATTAATTATAGAAAATAAACAGGAAATCGAGAGAAAAAAGGAACAAAGAAAAAAAAAATCCGTAGACTGTAGCTGAAAGTTAAAAATGATCCTACGAGTCAACATACTTTTGCAAACTTTTCTTCTGCAGTTTTGTCCTAAACCAACTTACCTTCATGATCCTACCCTAAACTTAAAACTTGCTAGCTAGGAGTTTTGCTGTAATAAAAAATTGCACATATGCATTTTGCATACATGCAGTTGTAATAAATCGTTGATTCTTCACAATCAATAATAACTAGAATGATGTTGAGCATCGAACCTAAACCATCATAAATCATAATACACGACCTCTACAAGAGTGCTTCTGTGGCATCAACCAATATAAAACTCAGTTCCAAACTACCCAATTGTAGAATGAAAAGTCCATAATTAACAACAACTATTTACATTGTTCTACACGGGAATGTTGTCCATGGAATATCCATCAAAGTCGAATTCATTCTCAACTGCTCCAATGCCTTCTTGCTGCAAGCACCACACCCAAGAAAAAAAAGTTAGCCTACAACACACTGCTATATATATAATATATAGATATATAGATTGCAGAGAATGTTAGTAAAAAAAAACCAACCTGTTTCAGTAGAGCACTCATAAGATCCTCCTGCCCATAGTGCTCAGGGAAGAAGTTAGAATGGGAGCTCGCATCATGAAAATTTTCAGCCTTAACCCTTGCAGAATTTTCGACAAGCGGATGGAGGTGTTGACTGATATTTTGGAGATTTCCTTGATCCATACCTTTCCCTATGGAGTAAATGGTTTTTCCAATTGGAGAAGAATCTCTATTCTGTCCAGTTTGTTGGGTGGAAGAAAAGTCTTGATGGACTATTACTGAGGGTGAGACATCAATGTTACCTTGTAAAGGATTTGCATGCCGAGAAGTATTGTACACGAGGCCGACATTTTGTGCCCAATCATGGGACTTCTGCTGGGGCAGTTCATTAAAAATATCGTAACTCTGAACAAATCCACCAGAACCTTTGATTTCTGAAGTAACTTCCGCTTGAAACATGCCTTGGGACGTGATATTAGATATGCTTGGTGTGCTTCCAAGTGGGAAACTACTTACAGACATTTCTGTAGTTTGGTTCATGGGAAAACCCGACATTGAAGAGGTTTGTGGGACTGGATTATAAGCAGTTCCTCTGTTAATACCAGCAACCCCATTTCTTGACAGAACAACATTAGAACTTCCATTTGGTACAGTAGGCTGCCCCACAGATGATGGAAGTCTCGGAATATGAGAACTGGTATTTTCACTCAGCATCTGACCTCTTGGTTGGGGCTGAGCCATCTGCATCAATAAGGGATTGCTCTGTGCCGAGGAAGCATTGACTCGCACATTCATCCCACCAAGGGATTGTGTGGATTGCTGCAAATTGGCAAGCTGCTTAGGCTCCATGTTTGTAGGGATTCCATGAAGTAAGTTCATTGGTTTAGTACTGCTCAAATGTTGTTGTTGCCCTTCTCCAAATCTTACTCTCGGGTTCTCAAAACTGAAAATGTTCCTTTCATCGACTAGGGGGACCGATAAACTGGCTTTAGCAGTTGCTCTACCAAGTCCCGCTGCTTGAAGTGTTGCCAGACTTTGTGCAGGAAGCTGGCCAGCAACTGCAAGGGTTTGGAGATCAATTCCATTAAATGCTGACATTGCCCCAAAAGTTGAGTCTTGTGGACTCATGAAAGAGTTGTTCAAGTTACTCTGGTGCTGAGAAACTCCACTAAGCCTTCTAAGATACAATCGATATTTCTGCACCAAAAACAAGACAAGATAAAAGAGTAAGCTCTTTCTAGTAATCACTTAGTAGAATAGATAAGCACGAAAAAGAAGTAATATAGATAGCATACAAGTACCATACCTGGAGATGGCTAGCAACATTTTCTCTAGTTAGCCCAGGAACATTCATCAATTCCAGAATTTTTTTAGGAACAGCCTCTGTATTAAAATACCAAAAATGAAAACATAAGATACGTATTTCTGGCAAATATAACTTATAGATATAAAAACAACATTTAAAGCTAAAATCAAGTAGGGATCTAAATCATGTAATACTGACAAATATAAGCATAACAGAAGGACAAACTAGAGTATAGTAAGTAAAAAAGAACAGACTGGTAAGATCCCACATATTGCAACTGAATACCCAAGTAATAAAAGAGTTATTTTGAGGCTTCCATGACTATAGCATGACAATTGAAGGATAACAATTTAGTCCTAGAAATACAATTCATTCAAATGTATTAGTGAAGAATACATACTGTCAATGCCAAGTTGATTCACAGCTGCTACAAACTGTTGATGGAGCTCAACAGACCATACAACCCGTGGCTTCTTTAACGTGGATGAATCATCCTTCTCATCTGCTTCTTCCTCATCATCCCTCTTCTTCTTGGCATTTCTCCAATTTCCTTCATTTGCCGAGGATGAGTAATCAGCCTCATCAGATGGCTTTGGCTGCCGATCTCCTTCCTCTGCACTACAGGACTGCTCCAAATCCTTCCACTCATTCTTTCTTTTCCGAACTACATGCTGCCATATATTCTTCAAAGCTTCAATTCGCACAGGTTTTATTAGGTAATCACAAGCACCATGCGTCACGCCTTTCATGACAACATTTTTTTCATCATCTGCTGACATCACTGTAAATATTAACATAGACAAACATGTTAGTACCATATTGATGCAGTTTATCAACACATCTAGACAGGGTACTTACTAATAACTGGAAGGTCCATCTCCAACCCAATATGCTCTAAAAGTTTAAAGCCATCCATGTCCGGCATATGCACATCACTTATAACTATGTCAAACCCGTTTTTGTTCTCTCTTAGAAGTGACAATGCAACCTCCGCCCGGTTGCATTTCCTGACTGCAACGGATCATCAAGCAAATATACTCATTTCTCAAATTTCATAATCATTTGAAAAACTCCCTAAGGTGAACAAACAAACAAACAAATCTGACATGTAATCATCCCCCAAATTTTAGTTCCAATATAGACAAATCTGATATGTCAAGGTGAATAGCAATAGTACACAGAACAGAAGAAATTGATTCACTTCATGCTACAGGAAAACTAGTCAAAACGGAAGAAATTGGTGCACTGCAGCCAAAGCCACAGATTCATGGGTTCTTGCAATAATCTTCCAAACAAGAGATTCGGAGCTAAAAGATCTGCAAATACTATTCATGTTCACATGGTCGTAGAATGGAAGGTAAATTCGTGCTTCCTAATTATCAATTAAGAACTCAAATCGGCTAAATGAAATCAACGAGACCAGAAAAAAGAGGGTTAAATCCCAATTGAAATAAAGAAACTAAGTACCTTCGTAGAGGCAAGTGCGAAGCATCTTCTCAAGGATCATGAGGCACGTGGGATCATCGTCCACAACCAGCACACGAAGCCCCGCCGGAAACTGGTCGCCGCCGCCGCAGTCACCGCCGCCGGCGGACTTCCGAGAGGCACTGGAACTAGCGGTGGACATGGATCCCTTGGTGCTGGTGAGATTCATGTTTCGGAGATTCACAAAACCAGCCCAAGAATCAAAGAGGAAGCATGAGAGAGAAGAAGAGAAAAGTGAAGATGATTCACATAGCTGAATTTAGGAAGTGAGCGTGGAAGAGAGTGGAAGTTACAGAATCTCTAGAGTAGAGAATTGAAGGGAGGATTGAAGAACGCAGGAATCGGAGAAGAAAAGAAAAAGGGTATGGGATTTTTGAAGAGAAGAAGAAGAAAAGGAATTGAATTGAAATGAAATGAAATGAATTGGGGTGGAATCTCAATCTGGGATTGGGTGTGTTTGTTTTGTTTTGTTTCGTTTCATCAAAGTGGCTTGTCCGTGTTGGAGGCAGCATTTGGGAAATTTAATTAGTTTATTGAATTTGATAATGAATTAAATGAGTGAATTATTTTTAATCCTTGTGGTGCTGTCTGTGAATATAATACTCAAAGTTGGGTCACTCTTTCTCCTGAAAGAGTGGATCCAGCTCATTCATTCCATTAACTAACCTCCATCTTCAGCGTTAATTCAGTTTCAGCCATCACTGTACTTTTATCAACTTCCTCTAATCCTCTCTCTCTCTCTCTAGACATAAGAGTGAATTCAGAAAAAAGCTTAAAACAGAACACAAGTACTTGCTACATATTCATTAAATTCATTGTATATTAATTCTCATACAGTCAGATCCCTGTATATATTCGTTGGCCAAAAAAAAAAAAAGATCCCTGTATATATTCAAATAATTCAGTCAACTTTCTTCTAAATTTGTCACTGATACTCTTTTCAATTTTTAGGACCTTCCTTTTTTTTCATATTTATGAACAGATCAGGTTTCTTTCTCATATTTTTAATAGATTATAATAAAAAGGCCAAAGTCTTATTTTTCCCAGTTATGTAAAATTTGATAAAATTAGAGTTTCCATCCATTTTTCCGTTAAGAAAAGATAAAATTAATTTTTAACTCCTAAAAGTTTAAATTTTTTGCATTAAAGACCTTTTTCTCTATAATAGAACCAAAATATAAGAAAGAAGAAATAAATGGAGTTTAAGTTTAATTTACACAATAAAGTGAATAAACACAACTGTCTCTCTCTCTCTCTCGAGACCTTCGAGCCCTTCACCACCACCAGCACCGCCGGTTTTCCTACAAACTCCTTCTCGCCGTCGACGAAGCTCGGCCATGGCGGATTCGGCTCCGTTCACAAGGCCACTCTTCCTGTCGGTCAGACCGTAGCTCTCAAGCTCATGGACTCCCCTGGGTCTCTTCAAGGAGAGCGTGAGTTTCACAACGAGCTCTCACTCTGCTCGCATCTTAATTCACCTTACATACTTTCCCTTCTAGGTTTCTCTTCTGATCGGCGTGGCCGCAAACTGATTCTGGTTTATGAGCTCATGCCGAATCGGAGTTTACAGGATGCGTTGTTGGATAGGAAGTGTGAGGAGCTTATGGAGTGGAAGAAGAGGTTCGATATTGCTGTCCACATCTCGAAAGGTCTTGAGTACCTTCACCACTGTTGTAACATCTTGCTTGATGCCGATTTCACCGCGAAAATTGAGGATTTCGGCCTTGCTAGGTTGAAAACAGAGGATCTGGAGATGGTGGAGGAGAATGGGAGAGAAGGAGGTTAAAGAGAAAACAAGAAGAATAACGATGGGGTCATCGTCGCCGCCGTCGCCGCTGACATAGGTGATGACCACGGCTCGATTTTGGAGGAGGCGGAGAGTATTACCACCATTGGATTCGAAGAAGGCAGTGCAGTCGTCGATTGCTCGCCGGAGAGTTGCATGGTCAGGACCTTGGATTCTGAAGCTTCACCGGAGACGATGTCGCTGGTCTGGGACCCAGTGAGAGAGAGAGGAGTTGTGTTTTTTTTGTGTAAATTAAACTAAAACCTCGTGTATTTCTTCTTTCTTACATTTTCTGGTTCTATTATAAAAAAAAGTCTTTAATGCAAAAAATTTAAACTTTTAGGAGTTAAAAACCAATTTTATCTTTTTTTTTAACGAAAAATGGATGGAAACTGTTAGAGGGACCAACTTTGTCAAATTTTGCATAACTGGGGGACCAATATAGAACAAAAAATAACTGAGGGACCATTTTAGAACACTGAGCATAACTATAGGACCAAAATAAGACTTTGGCCTAACGAAAATGTTTCTCTATTCGTAAATTGTGGTACGCATATCAACAGGATTCAAGTTCACCACTCTCTGGTTAATACTCAACATATTTACGTTTTACAATTTAATTTAGTTTGATTAAAATTTTTGTAATTTAATTTTATGTTATATTTAAATATAATGTTACATTTCAAATAGTGGATACAATTATACAAATTATTAAAAATATAGTAAATATTCTCTTCTTTTTTTCAAAAAAAATATTACTCAAAATATCTATCTCAATAATAATAATTAATTCCTTTGCTGACTTGTAAATAATTAGATAGATAAAAGAGGTTAAACAGCGGCAAACCCTTAAATAGAGCTCAGATCTGCGAACAAAAAAAAATAGATGAAACATTTGATTCAATAATTTAAACTTTAAAGTTATTCCATGATAATAGGCCCAATAATTATAAGGCCCAAATGACAAGAGATGTCCTTGGCCCATTATGCCACAAGCCCACAGGATGAGTTGTAAGGGCGAGAACGCCCTACATCTCACTAGGGCAAGGACGCCCATCACCATAAAGGGCGTGGGCGCCCACAAAGCAAAAGATCGCGAGGAATAAAGAAACATTTCCTGAATCAATCAGGAAACAATCAAGGATCGATCAAGATCCGCAGTCAATCAGAGATATCCTTCCCATAGATTCTGCCTTGGCCATCAAGGCGCCTTGCACAAGAAAGGGGAATTACGTGGGAGCCAAGGATCACAATCAGATCAACAAAAATCATAATCAAATATCCTAGCATTAATGTCAATATCACACCGGATTGCTCTCAGCCAGTATTAAAAGGTCAGACCTCCACACTATTGAGCAAATACACATTACTGACTTAAGCATCGGAGGTGAATCGCAGGGCTACCTTGTGTGTTCATTAACTTGCAGGTGACCTTTAACCCAAAATTGCATCATCTGAACCAGGTAATGACCCCAACTACAACCTAGTTCATCATTTCATACCAAAGAATATTCTCATTTTAAAACCGCATTACTCAAGGTTAACCTTTTTGTTTCATTACATAACGTATTCATAGGATTCACTTTTATCATACATTTTCTAAATACATTCATCACACATATGTTGAAGATAAAAAATTGATTTTAAAAAGATGACAAAATGGATTTTTTTTTTGCCTGAAACATAATTCATTCAAAAGCAAGATAAAGCCAAGCACAGTACAAACAAAAACACAGCAAAATAATCAAATTCCTCCCTAGCATCAACAAGAAAATTAGAAAGAACATCAACTGACGAATGTGGGGGGTTTGCAACCCATCCAAGAGGACCCATCTTCGTGTCAGACAAATTGACAAGACAATCAGCTGCCAAATTGACAAGACAATCAGCTGTCAAGTTAACGGATCTAGGGATCCAACTAAAGCTACAACCACCTAAAGTATTGGAAACACAAAAAATAAAAACAAACTAGACCATACCAGATCCAGAACGCTTCTACCACAAAACCCATCGCAGAAAACACAAGGACACAAGTAGAGAACACAGATCTGGGAAGGAAAACCACCGAAAATCACCTAAACTTGAAAATCACCGCTGCAGAAGACACACGGAAAAGAGCGTCGCTGATAACCCTAATATGAATTAGGGTGAAATCTCTCATGAAAGAGAGTGGTGATCCCTCACGAGGAGTGGTTTAAGAGAGAACTCGACTCTCATGAGACAGAGATTTTTTGGCAGCTAACAAAATGGATGTTTAAATGTACTATGTAAGATGGTAGCATTAAAATTAGGGATAGATAACTATAGATTAAGATAAGTTAGATTTGAGAAAAATTTTAATCCCAGCTCACACATTTATTGTTAATTAGATTGAGTCAGTTTTTAATTTTAATTATTTAATTTGACCTGACTTGCAACAATTCAAGTTAGATTGGATAAGATTATTGAGTCTAACATATGTTATTTTCTTTTTAAATACATTCATCCATGGTTAGGAAAACTGGACCGAACCGGCCGGTCCGAGTCGCAGAGAAAACCGGCCATGCAGAGAACTGGACGAAAACCGCTCGAATCGGTGTTGAACCGCCAAAACCGCCATGAACAGGCGATTTGAGGGGTTCGGCCGATTCAGGCGAAACATTTTATTTTTTTTGCCCCTTTTTCCCTTAAAACGGCGCCGTTTCGCCTTTTTTTTTTTTTAAAAAAAAAAAATCTGATATGTTGAGTGAACCGTCGGAACCGGCTGAACCAGCGGTTTTGAGGGTTCATCCGGTTCAATTGTTGAGCTTGGTAGGCTTTGCAAAATCTAGAGTCTGACAGTGAGATTGAGAAGGAGAAGAAGATGAAGGGGAGTGGGAGTGAGAGAGTAAGTGGAATTAGGAGGAAGAATTAAGAAGACGAACTCAGATCTGATCTTCAAATCAATAAAGATAGCCGCTTGAAGATGCTCTGTTCGTTGCTCTGTTCTTTCCTCCATTGCTACCAGATCACAATTTGGCAGAGAGATGAGGGAAAAAGATCGACACATCGCCATCGAAAGAATCAGAGGCGCGTTGTTTCTAGTACTTAGGGTTTATTTTTTTCTTGTGATTTTTTTTAATTTATTTCCTTCTTTATTTTTGCTTGATTGTGGTTTAATTCCTTGATTGTGGATTATTTCCTTCTTGGTGGTTTGTTTCCATTTTATTGTTTGGCTTGATTGTAGTTTATTATCTTGTTGACTTGTTTCCTTATTGTGTTTATTTGACTATATTTATATTATTATGACTCTTTATTAACTTAATTATGACATGTTAAATTTAAATTTTATTATATATAAAAAAATTTTGAATTATAATTAGTAATTTATTATTTTGTTGCTTTATTATTTATTAATATATTATTTATTAATTAATTAATTTAAAAACAGTTCAACACCAGTTGAACCATTGAACCTTTAACCCCTCCTTTGACCGGTTTAATTTCCGATCCAGTTTTAATAACATTGCATTCATCACACATTTTATTTGTTGTTTAAAACATATAAGTAAATGACCAAAATGGGGCTGAATTAGTTGGTTGGAGTCAATATCCATAATTCCATATAGATAATAGATGTAAAGCAGTAGAAAACGCTGCAAGCCAGTTCATGGATGAGACCTAATAATGACCCATAAAGTACTTCATGAATTAACATGCACACCTACTTATTACACACAGCACACAACGTAACAAAACCACATCATTTTATAATTACACATTTGACAATTTTGACTTCCAACTTCAGATTAAACACACACCCCATATTTTTTTAAAAAAATAATTCGAATATAAAATCAAAGACTCCGTCGTCATAGAAAAAATAAACAAATAAAGCAGTGAAGGATAGCCAAAAAGCAATGGATTCTGATTTCTGCAAACACAGTATATTCGTGTTGGAAACATTTTCGTCGCTCTTGCGATGAATATGATTACATAATATATAAATTAAACAAATACAGAGCATATACATTATACAGCAGCAATTACAACAAAAAAGTTTTTGTAGTGAGGAAAATAAAAAGAGAGTGCTTGCGTTTGAGGAATCAGCACCATCAAGGCAGGCAGGCACAACGAATAAAATAAGTTCTCAGTGCCAACACTTTACTCTCTTTATCTTTTCTTTTTTATATTATTTTCATAAGTATCTCTCCATCTTATATTGACTTCTCTTTCTCTCTAATCTCTATATAGTTTCACATTTTATTTTTAATTATATTAAAAAAATAGTAAAAATGGTAAATACTCTTTTACATAATTTATATTTAATAAATTTAAAAATTATAAAAAAAAAATTATATTATAGTAAAAAAAGTTATTTTGTTATATTTTATAATAAAATTTAAGTTTATACTTTTAATTATATTTTTTTAATTAAAATTTTTAGGATGTTATTTGGTATCATCAATTACTTTTTCTTTTCCATTATATGTAGTTAGTTAATTATCATGATTTACATATTTATTTTTTATTTTTCTGTAATTTTTAATTGAACTATTTTAAAATTATAGCAATATAATTACTTGATCATATGCAAAATGTTACGGAAATCTCATTTTTCACGTGTAACTGTGGTTCCTATGACGTTTTAACCCCCGTCTCACTCTTGTATTTTTAGAAACGATTCATTTGTTCATTCTTGCACTCATCAATTAAGATAATTAGTTGTATAATTTTGAGCTTTTTTTTTTCACAAATTGAGAAGATCTTGCTTCTTTTCATATTATTATATAGGTTCACACTTAATTTACACTTTACTATATTATATGTTAACCAAGATGTTTCTTGAATTTGAGTAGTGTGTATGAAAAAAAAAACATCATGGTAGGAAATTATTCTTATGCAAATACATGTAATTATTAGGCCCAAAGCAGGAAGAGGATTAACCGATTAAGGATATACCCAGCCAACCGTATCACTTGGAAATGCCAACAAAATCTCGTAGTGGATGATTAAGCACTCTAGCTCGTGACTCCTGCTTTAATAACTTTGACACAATCATTTCTAATCATTCAATTCATTTATGAAATTTCGGCCAAAAATAAAATAAAAATTCATTTATGAAATTCTAAATATAACATACGTGTTTTCAATGGTGTGAATTTATCATTGTTTTAGAAGAAACTTAAACTTTGGGAGATCTAGAATTAAAGACTGAACAACTATATTGAGTTTTCAATGTCAAAATAAAAAATTTAACTAATGTCATGTCAACTGTTCACACATCATTTTTCTTATATATGTATTATACAAGACAACAACAATATATAACATACGTGACATGTGTGTTGAGCATATAGAACTAGAGAATATTCTTAGAAATTAAAATTGTTTATGGTCAAAGCTGAGTGCAAGCATACACACTCCATTATCATGATTTACACCATAAACGTGTCCATTCTACGGGGGGGCTTTGGTCCACTGAATTTTAATTTAAAAAATACTTAATAGCTTTTTAATCCTGATTAAGTTATTAAATAATATTTTTTGTCTTCCTATCCCATTCCTGAATCCTGATATGATAAAAACATTTTAATTTAAAAAAATATAGTCAATATAGCATTGCTAGAAACTTTTAAGTGTACTGCAGGATGAAATTAAAAAATTGACAAAATTAACATTGCTAGGCTATGTTAATAGTCAACATGATGAACATTAATATGAATACGAGACACAATATGAATATATCAAAATTTTTAAATTTATATGAAACGGCAGATATATATTTATTTATGTATAAATAATTAAAAATTCTGAATTTTTTATGAAAACTCTAAATATTATAATATTTATTTATAATATATGTCGTATGTGTCATTATTTTTTATTTTTTGTCATGTTAAAATAAAAAAAATTAATTTTATATTCTAAAATTTTATAAATATGTGTTGTATAGCTCTCAGATACACATTTGACAAAGTGACATGCTCTGAAAGTAGAGTGTTCATGGTTTATAGGTGAGTAGCATCTTATTTATTGAATAATTTTAATAAATAGATTAAATAGTTGGAGGGTGGAGGAGGATTAGATTTAGAAACTAGAAATTTAGAATGGAAGATTTAGGGTCCATTATTTGAAATTCCGTTGTGATTTAAATATATTTTGTTAAATGAAATTTGTGAAAAGTTATAAAAAATTTAATAATAATTTGTAAATAAAGTACTCTATGTTATAAATGGTTTTAAATTTTAATAATATTTTTAGTGATCAAAATTTGGTTTTAGTCCTCAAATTATAGAATAATTATGTTTTTGTCCTTAATTTTTGTTTGTTTTGCATTAGTTCTCAAATTTTATTATGTATTTTATTAGCTGTTAGTCCAAAACATGATCATCTTTGATTTTTATAGTTATATTTGAGTTAGACACTTGATCGGAATAATTTCTCACTTATATTTATTCTTTCATAAAAATAAAATTAGTCACAAATTTATTTTTAATTTGAGAATAAGAAAAAAAATTACAATTTTCTTTATGCTAACTCACTTTATAATAGTGATGGAAACCGTTCATTTCAATTGTCCAGATCAGATATAATAATATAAACTAGTTAAAATCATATTTTAGAGTAACAATAGAATACATGGAAAAAATTTAAGAATCAAAACAGAACAAAACAAATTTAAGGACTAAAAATGGAATTTATCTTATAGTTTGAAGGACCAAAATGAAGTTTAGAGCTAATTTGAATAGATGAGATGCGTGGGAGGGAGTGCGAAAGTAGCGTGACACGTGGTGGGTACGGAGAAGCAGGTGATGGGTCCCACCATGCTGATGTGTGAGTGACATGAGTCATCACTGAGAAGTGAGAAGTGAGAAGGAAAGTCAAGTAATATAATTGAAGGTGCAGCACACGTACCATATATATGCATATGCATACACATATAAATGTCCCTTTCATATTCATTTCATCGCAATTCTCACTTCTGACACATCGCACCCTCAAACCCCTATCCTTCCTACCTATCATTCTTAGCCCACTCTAGTCTCTATATTTCCCATCACACGCCAACTCAATCAACTTCTTCTATATTACTATATATATATATATATATATATTACACACTACACAACTTTATATCTATCAACTATTGAACTATATATATAAAAACATATGAAGGGGCATCATTTTTCTTATCCACGATATTATATATATATATATATATCTTGTTTCTTACTCAAACTATATATATCATATCCATTTCCCCTCGTTTATCATCATCCAAAAAATTTGTCGTCTCGCAACTTGTCGCATTTTCCTTAAAGTTGCTAAACACTCTCTAATATCTATTGTATATGTTATTTACTTTTGAGTCAGGAATGAGGAAGCAGAAGCTTTATCAGTTATCATCACTATTTTGGACACATAGGTTAGCTATTCAACGTACGCGTAGGCGAGAGAGATAATAGAGTGAAGGAATAAAAAGGAGACATGCATGGGTCAACGAGATCATCAACATTATTAATTAATTCGATTATAGTATAGTTTCACAATTTTGGTCACTTTAATAAAGTTTTAATCGACCCAGCCAAGTGAAACTAAAGGGAACCATAAACGTAACTTGTTGAATCATTTATTTATTTTGTTTAATATATATATGTATAATATTTTCATATATATGTTAATTATTGTACGTATAATGTATGCTAAGTGTTAATTGAGAAATTTGTACTACAACCACATTCTTACCAACATTTGTAACTTAATCAATATTACCAGCGAGGTCGTTCAATAAGTCTTTCCAATGTAAATACTAAATATACGGAATTACTAGCTAATACATATTCTTGACATTTGAAATAGTAGTTTTAAATGGATAAGCCTCCAAGACGTGAAGCAATGGATAATATAAACAAAGGAAAGCACTAAATATATATACATAACTTGCTACCTGTGGATACATTCATTCTTTCTCACTTAACTTTTCGCGCAAGAGTTCACGTACGCAAGTGAAGTATTCGGTTTTTCTCCAAACCTAGCTAGCTATACAATTCTATACTTTAATTCTTTACACGTTTAATTTGCGCATGCTGCCACTAATTACTAGATAGGCATTATATACTCATCATCACTTATATATAGGTCCATTTCATTTCATATATTTAATTAAAATATCTAATTAAAAACGAATATAATATTGGTAGAATGATATATAATTAATTAGAATTGAACAACTTTTAATTTTCTAACTTATTAGACTACCCCCAACGTAACGTTGCTGTTATGTTAAGCTTGAGAAGCAGTGTAATATACAGGCACATGCGTGTCGTCTGTGAGTAGAAATGTAGAATGAAGCACACAGATATATATTAGCATAATTCTTCTTCAAGTTGGCAAGTTGGAAATTAAAAGACGTAGATATATATAAACAAGAAATGGGAGATATAAGCTTTAAGTTTGCTCATGTGCAACACACACCCAAGCATATGCATTACAGATAATTTTATTCTTCTCACTTATTTAGTCACATGCCAATGACATTCATTTTTTTGGAGCATATAACTGAATGGCCATATATATGTGTTTATTTTCATCTTCTGGAATATGATGAGACGTACACAATATAATTAATGGCAATGTTCCCCCCACTAGCTAGTACATCTATCTAAAAGATTCAAGCGGAAACAAGTGGGGGATTTCATTGATAAGAATAATGCATGAGATTCCTATTCGCTGTACAAATGTGTTACTATATTAAGTTTTTTTTTCCCCCAAAAACATCCTTCTCTCTTGTATAAATATTATTTTTAAATGATGTTAAATTACCTATCTTAATATATAAGTATATATTAAAACATTCTCAATGGATATATATATATATATATATTATACCAGCGACTCCTATTTTTACGTATTAACCAGTAATTAGGGGTAAATTAGATTCGTTTGATGAATTGCAAACAGATGACCGACAAAGTTTATAGTGTGGAAGAGCGAGGTAACTTTAAAATGGTGGCTTTTCCTGACAAAATTAAAGCCAATATACTGCAGTAACGTTGAAGCTTTTACTCACTATTTTGTGGAGCAAGTTGAGGACTTTTTTGTTGTTGCAACTTTGGATATTTTCTCAAGCAATATTTTATATATGTAGGCGATATGATGGAAGTGATCTGAGTGGTCAAATGGGTCATATATAAAAATTGAAATAATTGAATATAGTGGTGAAAGGCAAGCCTTGAATTGGGAATTTGTGAAGGTAAGGCAGCAGAGCACACAACACAACACAGGTTGGTGAAGTAGCAGCAAATTGTGTGATGAGTATAGGGGTTTCAGATACAAGCACATTAATTGCACATGGTGAATTGGTGATGATGGGAAACATAAGCAACACCTGCCTTATTTTTTCCTTTTTTTTTTGTGTGGGGGTGGGGGGGTTCGATTATTTATTTTTTGAATATGGAAATTTTTAATTTTGGATTGTACTAGTATGGTGCTGCCTGTAATGTGAGAGAGAGAGAGAGAGAGAGAGAGAGAGAGAGAGAGAGAGAGAGAGAGACCT
>QANZ01032673.1:43374-55703 GCA_003254925.1 Chamaecrista fasciculata
GGGGGGGGGGGGGGCTATAATTGGACAACATGAATTGAAAATTTTAAAAGAAGTTGGATATGCCAATCAGATATTCTTGTTCTGTTGAATAATGAATTTCTTCTCAATTTCCCAGTAAACTTAAAAGACAGACAACATAATATTTTTGGTGTTAGGTACAACCAGGCCTTCTTTTTTAGAGAATGTAACAATTTGGATAGGTAAAATGAATGACCAAAGTTGCTTAATGAATATTTTTTCTATCTAATGCTTGTTGACTCACCTCTACTGTTACAGTATTCATTCCCCTAGTGAATTGTATATGATGCATATGGATATTAAGTTCCTAAACCATATTGTTTCATTCTGCGCGTGCATTATTCATTTGCATATTGAATTGTTTTCAATTGCACATGCCAAACTTGACTTTTATTGGCAATAATCTTTAGTCTTAGACACTTTTGTAAGTGTGCATCTGCCAATTTCTTTTGAACAATCATTTTATGCTATTTGATGAGTTCTGCAGTTAGAATATGAGCAATGACTACTAAGTAGAATCAAACGAAATAGATTCATGAATGAAGTTGGTAGCCTGTAAATCTAATGCGAAATTCTTATTTAGGAATTAGGATGAACGAACTGATTCCAATTATAGTGAAGTATATCAAAAGCCGCCAAATTCCAGGACGACCTGTGTTTTTAGTTGCTCATAATGCACGTAACTTTGATCTACCATTCTTGGAGAACGAATTCAGACGCTGCTCTTACGAAATTCCTGAAGACTGGACATTTATAGACTCGTGCCTCCTAGCTCGCGAGGCGATGAAATTAGAAGGTAACCACTCTATTAAATGACTCAAATTTTGAGTAATTTTTGACACTCTGGTTGTACAAAGAAGTGAACATAAAAAGGAGAAGATGATGATGATGAGATTTATTGTGTACAGATCCAAGGGTTGTTCGAAAAGCAAGCCTGTCAGCACTGGGTGAATACTATGGCATCCCACGAGAGTCATGTCACAGAGCCATGTCCGACGTCAACTTATTATCTGAAGTATTTGGGAGGCTTACTTTTGAATTGAAGCTTTCGGTAGGAGACCTTTTGAAAAGAGTCGTAATTACTAGTAGAACCAAAAAATAATTTGTGACAATTAGTTTCATTCCCCATTCTGTAATGTTTACATTTCATTTATCATGTATAGAGAGGCCTGACCTCCTACTGTCTTTTGTTTATAACTTTATATACATACTTATTGATGGCTTTTTTCAAAAAAATATAGTAGAGATATTTATTTCTTTTATTATGCATAATTTTGACATATTCTGATCGTGTGCCTCCAAATCATATATTCATACTTGGGGGCTTTGCGTGTCCTAACGGAAACGCAAATATATATGTAAAATAAATGATGGACCAAATCGTTAGCTCAGTAAAAATGAAAAGACCAAATAGTAAATTTCTTCTCATTTTAATTACATGTAATATTTTTGTTTTAGTATAAGTGGAGGACGACACAAGACTCCTTTCACATATAATATAGTATAGATATAGATATAAATATAGATAATGTAAAATAAAATATAATTCTTGATTAATTTTTTACTTTATAATTTGTTTTATGTTTTGAATGAAAGTTTTAAAAAATTGAATATGATATTAATAAAATATAAAACAAATTATATTAAAAAAATACTGTATAACTACAGTGATTTGAAATTATATATCACAATTTTTTGTCAAAAATAAAATATTCAGTTTAAAAATAAAGAGTTATGAATAAGAGTGTTGGAAAAATCATTTTCAGTTATTATTATATTTTAAAATTAATTTATATAATTTATAATATATGATTTTTATTAGAACAACTAGAAAATATTAAATACATATATAATAATATAAACAAATATAAGTATTTAATAATTAGAGAGGTCTCTGATCTATATATCCCTAGTATAGTACTAGATAATTAGATGTCTTTTCTTCTGTTTAGAAAATTAATTTATTTGATAAGCAAATAGTAATAGCTGTGGAAATTTATTATCACAAGGTAAAGTTGAAATAAGAATTTCCAAATACAGAAAGATGGCTTAGTTCTCAATTTCAATCAAAAGAAAAAACATTAAGAACATTGCTCTCGTTGAGAGTCGAACTCAAGACCTCCCGCTTACTAAACGGGTGCTCTAACCAACTGAGCTACGAGAGCTTGTTGGCTTTTAGTTTGTACGTTATCTAATAAGTTTAAGAAAGAAAAAAGTTCCCGCGTGCAACGTGCAAGTTGTAAGTAGAGTCCGCGGAAAAGGTAGGTAGTTAAGGGCATTTTGGCAGATAGAGAGAAGAGGGTGGGTATTTTAGCTAATGCTACGTCTTCATTTAAGACGGCATCGACGACCCCCCCTACCAGAAAGAAGGTCGGTAGACACTGTCTCTCTCCCTCTTTCTCTTCATAATTTCTGGTTTTCTCCTTCCTCTTTACTTCCCTTAGGGTTTTATCGTTGACGCCCTCTTCCAATTCTCGCTCTTCCCTCCCCGATCTCATGGACTCCGATTCTTGGATTTCTGCTCGCCTTTCATCTTCCTCCCGCCGCTATCAATCTCGATCTGGTTTGTTTCTTCCCATTTTGTTTTCATCTTGCCTGTTTGTTTCCCTAGAAATTGTGCCATAGTAAGGTTTCTGGCTGTCCTGATTTATTGGGTATGTTGGATTGGTGTTGGCGCAGATCTGTATCTCGGTGCGCATGAAGATGCGGATGCAGATGATGATTTGAGGGCGGAGTTTCTCTGTCCCTTCTGCGCGGAGGATTACGACGTCGTCGGCCTTTGCTGTCACATTGATGAGGAGCATCCTGTGGAAGCCAAGAATGGGGTATTTGTTTTCCCTATTTTAGCTTCACTCTTCATATTTTTACTTCCCTTGATTACTCACTGGCCTTTCTTCTCCACCTTATTTAAACGTGTGATTTGAAAATTACTTTTGCTTTCGTTTTACTTTAACAAAGGCATGTGAGCGGTGAGCCCATTCCAGTTTGCATCAATGTTTTAGTTCTCTTATCCAGCATTTGATTTCTTTTACGTGTGTTCCTCTGGATTAAAAATGATGTTTTCATGAATAAGACCAGAGGAGTGTCTTACTAAAGAAAATTGTCAGTGTATCGCATGGCATGTTGTAGCTTCCCTTTGCCTTCGATTGCTTTCCAGGGAATTACAATTCCTGACTGCTGGAAACGTTCGCAGACACAAGCTTTGCTGCTTCATTGTCGAATGAATATCCTACAACATTAGGGATAAGAAAAATAACTGGCTACTGTGATTATGCATAGGAGATGCTACTTCTATGTGACAAATTTCTTTATCTTCTTCCATGAAGAGTGAAGTTTTTGGACTGTCTAGTAACAAGCCAAATTTTTAAGAATAAATTCAAGTTTTAAGTCTTCATATTGTCTTAGGTACGGTTGCCAAAACTAGAGGAGAGAATTAGCAAAACTAAAATCTTAGAACTTAGAAGAGAATGTGGGAGCTTGTTTAAGTGAAATGTATTATGGTTCCGTTTTATGTATGATGAGGTTTTTTCTACGATTTTCTTTATATGTTTGAGAGTATGCATAACTTGTTATCTGAAGCCTTTTTTCCTTTGTTTGTTTGTCTGCTAGTGCTTACTGTGAGCTTTTTTTGGCATTGTGTATATCTTCAGGTGTGTCCAGTTTGTGGAAAGAAGGTTGGAATGGATCTTGTTGGTCATCTTACCATGCAACATGGGAATTTTTTGAAGATATCCTTATTGCAATCAGCTTTATTTGATGCTCTGTTCTTGTTGTTTACATTTTGGTGTGAACCATACCCATGCCCATCATGAATGCATCAATATATTCATATGGCATTGATAATTGAGTCATTTAAAGGAAAAACATGTTTTCTTTTGAACTAATGTTTTATGGCACACAACGATTTAAGGTTTTAAGCATTTATAATTTATTTAATGCAGATTGTTTGCTATTATTATTATTATTGTTATTATTATCACTAGTTCACTACTACTTTAGAATTCTAGTTTATTTGATGAATGATAATCTGTTTTATGCGTCTCCTTAGTTATTTGGGTCTAACCTGTTATTCTGTTGCTTTGAGCATTTTGACTCTCTTGCACTAACTACTGGTCCTAATAGGTTCTGTTCTTTCCTTGCAACTTTATTTATTTATTTATGTTTAATTGATGTCTATAAAAACATAGGGAACAACAAAGTTCAAACTTATTATGTTTGCATTACATCAAAGAAAAACTTTCTTCCAACCTTTAAGCAATTCTTCAATTGCTTGGCTTTGCCAGACAAGAGAGACTTAACTGTTCTTCCTTAACAAGAAATTACGTGCAGCGCAAGAGGAGGTTCAGGAAAGGAGGCCCGAGTTCAACATTTTCAATATTGAGAAGAGAGTTGCGAGAAGGAACCTTGCAATCCCTTTTTGGAGGTTCTTCATATGTAGCTTCTTCCAATTCTGAGCCTGATCCTTTGTTGTCATCCTTTATCTATAACCCAGTTAATGCTGATGAGACTGTTAGTTCACAACCTTGTCCCTCAGTTGAAACTACCTTACTGAAGGAAAGCTCAAAAGATGAATTCTTGGAAAGGTAGGGTTTGTTGGTTAATTAAGCTTTTTACCTGGTTTTAGGGATTAAGAGAAACTTTGTAGTTTTAGTTGTATATGTTTTTAATATGCATGTATTAGCATTAATTGCATTGCATGTGCAGGTCTTACAGCCTTTATGTAGTTTATTTTTCTGTAATTTTGTTGTGTTAAAGTGAATGTGATGAAACCATATATATCAAGTATTTTTAGGAGTGATGCCTTGGTTTCATGTTTAGAAGCCAGGGCCTTACAATGATCATTTTGACTCTTGTTTTACTATTGTCTTGTTGCTATGGTGTTTTCACTTGTGATGCTTTGGATTAATGTCTGGAAAATTGGTCTTTACAATTATCATTCGGCCTCTTGATTAGTGTCATACTGTTATGCTGCTGTTTTCTTTTCTGTAAGATGCATCATAACATATGGAGGACCTCCACTTTCATCTGACAATAGTGTATGGTTACAGAAAACCGCGGGAGGTGCCGCTGTCGGATAAGGATAAAGTAGAGAAAACTCGGAGGTTTGAGTTCGTCCAAGGGCTGTTAATGTCTACTATTCTGGATGATGACTTATAATTGGAATTGTAGATGGTAAAGCCATTATTGGAATAGGAGCAGGATCTATAAGCTTGAGGAGGGAGTTCATTCAGATTGTTATGAAGTGGCTGTAGCTAGGTCCTAATGATGTGTATCCTTAATGTAACTAGAGTTGTATGTTTATTATAATGCAAGAATCTTTTATAATTATGCTGCCGGTCTATGGCTATGCTATGCCTATGCTAGTTTCTCTTAGCAAATGGGAATAAAATTGATGTTTAACGACCATGGCACGCTGAGGTGTAGATTCCTTGCGTTCTTGTGGTAGTCTTTGAGTAAACTAGTCTCATCTTAGCGTTATATGGGTTTTGTGTGTGTATAAATTCATAGGCTTTTCTTATTTACCTAAAACATATATATTAGTACCTGGTTAGTTTTAAAGGTGTTAGATATTTAACAATTATTAATTAAGAGTTTAAGACATTCGAGATGCGGCCTATTTTGGACGTGTTGGTTAAATGTTCAAAATAGTGATGCTATTTATATTCTACATTAAGATAATGTTAACCTCAAAAAATTAGGTGGAACATGCCAATCTCGTGCCAGTCGTAAGTGTTGATAATTGCTGGAGTTATCGTATTTAATGCTAGATTGAAGGAAGAGTGGAAGATCAAGGACTTTTGGTCAAGTCGTAACATCAACTTCGAATCTCTCTTCTATCATATGTCAAAAAAGATGTTTTCGATAGAGATAGTTCCGAGTATTGTATTGTACTGTATTTATAATTATTATACAAAATAATTAAAACTCTTAAAATATCGATCTCTGAATAATTTTGTTTCAGTCACAAATCACTATAGTCAGAACAAACCTACCACTCCACGGTTAAATCTACCTTCCGTTCATCATCAAATTATAATTAAGCCCCTCCATTATTTAACACAGTTTCTCATCAAACTTAGCCGAGCCAAGTAAATTATAGCTGGAGTTTAGAAGTGTGGGGAATAGAATAATATATAGTTTTTTTATTTTTTCTAAAGTATAAAACAAGCAAATAACAGCTTTTTAAGGACAATTTTTTTTTACTTATTTTATATTTAAAATATCAATGCCAAATCTCACTTACATTTGGATACAGGTGAGATTTAATAAAAAATATAACATATTAGTCTTATTTTCTTGTGGTCTTTCTGAACTAAGATTTATTTATTATCAAATTCACATAGATACAAGGTCTTAACAGACCAATTTTGTTTCTCTTAATTTAAGATAAAGATGGATTCTCACGAATCAAGATGTAAATGTTCACAAAACATTGAGGCTCTTGCTGTTTAAGAAAGAAGTTCTTTGAAAAAAAATAGAAGAATTCAATTCTTAGTGTATATTAGAAAGATCATTTCATTGGGCCTGTTAGGCCATATCTGAGTTAAAGTATAATGATAGGCTTCATTGAAGAACATTTGGGCTAGGGCCTAGGAGGCCACGAAGGACAAGAATGAGAATGAAACAGGATCCAACGGGGAATATTGCCGCATTGTTCGCCGTTTCTTTTCTCCTTTGTCGTTTTCAAGGGGTGGGTTGGCGTTTGCCGTTTATCTTGTATTTTATGTGTTGGCTCTTGTCGTTGAGCTCAGAGGCAAAAGTATATATGAATGGGCTTCAACCTGGCACATAATTATATTACACATTCCTTGGAAAGAGTCTCATACGGTAACACCTCTGGTTAGTTATAGATCATAGATGGCGACAAAAACAATTCATTAGAAAAGTTAGAAGAGGACCACTAACATAAAGTCATTTTTTACAATCCTCATCTCTCTAAAATTAACTAATTACTTCTAATTATATTAACAAGATATATATATATATATTTAACTTTTAAGGACTGCTTAATTAGTATGGTGTAATCAATAAACCTTGTCCACTTCATCTCGCATAATGTAATGTTTCGAAGGCCAGATAACAAAAAAGTTCAGTAATTAATTTATTATTTTGAAATATTTGTATAATTTATATTATATTTTTAAAATTAAATTAAAAATAATACTTACTTCCCCTGTTTTACCATTCAAAAGCTACTATCACCATATATTTAGATGGATTATGACATTATATAATATCAAATTTGTATATGATTATCTAACTTGAAGTCTTGACTCTTGACTCTTGAATGCCCAACGTATTCCAAATCTTATGTATATAAATATATATTAATGCCAATTGCCCACAAAAGCACAAGATTCAATTTTCTCACCTGGTAAGCAATAAAAAAAATAGTCAAGGTGGGATATATATTTTGCATGAATATACATTATAATATTAGGTGTACGTTGAAAACCAAAAATATTTCCATATAATCCAGATGATTATTAATTGAAAATAAAAAAGGAATAAATTGGAACCTCATTATTTTTTACTGGAAAAATTTAGAGTATTAAAAAATTGAAGGAAATTTTTTAAAAAAAAATAGGGGAAATTAATTTATTTTTAAGGTCAATAGAGAAACTTAAAGACATGTTTGATTCTCATCTCTAAAAATAATATTTTAAAATTATTTTGATAGTTCGAAACTTCCCTTAATAATTTTTTATTTTTTAGATTTTAAAAATATTTTTTGATGTTTTGAATTTTAGATCTAAATAAAAATAATAATATCATCAAATATATGTTTTAATTTTTTCGTCTTCTAAAGAATAGAAAACTATTTTTATATAGCGGAATCAAACAGGCCTTAATTATTTGTTATATATGTGAACTACTCGATCAAAATAGAGATGATTTTATTTTATTTATTGGGTGATCAGTTTGTATGGAATATCTTTTAATATTCCCAGGCTAATAATTAATATACATATATAGGGAATTAGGTCGCAGGCCATTTAAAATTCAGCTTAATCCAATTCCCAAAATATTTTTGTGCATCTTTAACTTTTGGCACAACCACATCAAAGTTTGAATGAAGAAGCTAGATGTTCTATATAAAATATATGGTATAACTCAGATTACTTCTTTATTAAAAAATCACAATCATGGACTTATTATGCAACCTCAATTTAATTAATCACAATCAGATAGCACCTTTCCCATCACCCAGACTAGAATGATATTCATAATACAACAAAGTTATCTTCTTGCCGAATACATGCGCATGTACCATTTTATTCAACAAAGATAATATAACTTCGCTTCTAAGAATACAACAAAGTCTAATGATCTGATCGATGAATACATTTTTTTTTTTCTGGAATTTGTCTTTTTTAAAAGATAGAAATTACACATTTCACCCTTTAATTTATTCAATATATATTTATATATATATAGTTTCAATTTTCAAACATACACACATATATTAAACAAAATGGCATCATTGGCTCGTAGCACTTGTCAACTGTACTGAATAAGACTGATTAAGATATTAATATATTATAACTTTTTTTTTTCTTATGAATATATAGTCGTACTACTTCAATTATTGGATCTTTATTATCCTTCATATTTGTTGAATTACAGCACTGTATCGAGAATCTTAGAATAACATTGCAATATATCTAGAAGGATCATCGATCAGCCGTTGCGGATAAATTATAGTTTAATTCCGCCTTCCTTGACCGATTCTTAAATAAAATGAAATTTGTGAATAACAACAAAGATAATTGAACAGTGTAATGAATGAACTCCAAGTTGGAAGAAGAGGAAAGCAATTAAACAATATTAAAACCCAATTAATTAAAAAAAAAAGATAAATCTATGATGTAACTTATTATATTATGTAACAAATGAGGTGATATAATTTGCATTGTTTTAAATAGTTTAAATGTGAAGCCAACAAAAGTTAGTTTAGTTGGTAAGGAGTCGATTCACATCCTACAAGGTCGTGAATTCGATGTCCGCTGCTAATGTGAGAGTACTGTTGGTAAACGATCTATAATTATCTCTGTAAATGTTCATAGAGTCTGGAGGCATATCTCGACTTTAGTGAGTTCTCGGGGTCTAACTCACCTAAACTTTTGCTTAAAAAAAATAATCTAATTGTGAAAAATAATAAAAAAAGTAATTTTACGAATGAATCATATAATAAAGATTATACTACTTCACTCGTTACATGATCCGACAAGTAACTAGACTAACCCTTTAAAAAAAATATTAGTGCATGCGAGTGAAGAAGGAGAAGGATGGTATATATATATAAATAGCATGTGGGATCGAGTAGGTAGTTAGGTTTGATAGGGTGAGTGTTGAAGTTGAAAATAGAAGTAAAAGAGAATTAAAAATGGGTGTATTCACATACGAGAAGGAGATAACGTCAAGCCTGCCAGCGGAGAGAATACACAACGCTTTTGTGAAGAAATCGCACATCCTGCTCCCACAGCTCATCCCTCCCATCCAAAGTTTTGAGTTCTTGGAAGGCAATGGAGGACCTGGTTCTATCATCAAAGTCATCTCCCTCGAAGGTAATCCATTATCAATTATTAATATCTTAATTAGCTTGATCAACTCAAATTAAAATTGGATATGTATGTATATGGATAGATGGGAAGAGAAAGTATGGGGTTCGGAGAGTGGAAGAAGTGGACGACGAAAAGTTAGAGTACAAATACAGCGTAGTGGAAGGAGACGCACTGCCAGAGAATGTGGAGAAGATAAGTGTTGAAGACAAGTTGGTGGAAGGACCTAACGGAGGAAGCATAGCCAAGATTATCACAAAGTATTACACAAAAGGAGACGCTGTTCCATCAGAGGACGAACTCAACAAGGCACGTCTAAAGGGAGACAAGGTTTTCAGGGCTGTCGAGGCTTACCTTTTGGCTAACCCCGACTTTAACTAATCATCATCATCATCATCTATACATTAATATTTAATAATATGCAGCATGCATGGATTCATTTAACATATATATATATATATATCCACGCATCACATCTATATATATTTATATATGTCTGTTATCTTTTCGATCTACTAGTACTGCGCGTGCTGGCTTGTATTATTGAATATATGTGTGAGGGATTGAGATTGCTGTAATCTGTATGTGTTTACCACATTTCCCTATGTTTTGTAATAAGTATATGTATGTTCAAGATCAATATATACCATTTAATAATATTCCTACATCTCTCTTAAGATTTGGCCTTATATATATAGGTAATTACATTTTTGTATATCCAGGTATGGATTATTGGCCGGTTCCACTTTGATAGTCTGATCTTTCAAAAGTGACATTTTAATACCTTGATGTGTTCGCCGCTAACACTCTATACTAGTACCCCTGAAGATTTTTATCATTAGCTATTAACGGGAAATTGCATGTGCAGCTCACGTGCTTAGGTAAAAACATCAAGTCACTCATTTTTCCCTTCTCTATAAAATTTCTCATCCGAACCCTAAAAACCAAAACTTGAAGCAAAATCATCACATCCTCTCTCTCGATTTCTAAGTAAATATATAGAATCAAATTGAAAAAGAAAAGTAATTAAGAGAAACTTTGGCCTAGGGAGTGAAACTTTTAAGAAACATGGAGGACTGAATTCGTAACAAAAAAAGATAAATGATTAGATTGCAAGTTACCATAAAAATAAAGGACCAAAGTTGCACTTTGGCCTTTTTATTATTTTTTTTAACTAACTTGACTATTGGAATATTATACATGTGAAGTCATAGAGTTTCCGTAACTTCTTAATTTTGATTCCTTATTATTTTGCAAACATTTTGAAAAAATTTTGTGATAAATTAAAAGGTTAAAAAAGAATTCTAAATTGGTCTCAAATGTAAGGTAAATTTCAAATTAGTCATAAATATTTCATTTATTTTAGATTGACCCTATATGTTTTCATAATTTCTCAAATTGGTTTCATAAACCACTAAATATGTGGTGATCATATCTTTCTTGTTTTAAGTTTAAATGTGATAAATTCAGAGCTACATGTTGCTTTTGACGAGTATTTTCTTTGTTTGGTTGAGGCCATCAATAAACAATATCAAATCGGGTACGAAAGTACGTCGCTCATTTCACGATAAAACAAATAAAGTTTGTTATATCTTTTTTGTTTCAAATCTGAATAAATTAATTTAAAAACTATTTGTTAACTCTTGAAGAGTTTTTTCATTATTTAGTTGAATCATCAGTAAATAAGATCAAATTGTATCGTGAAAGTAGGTATGAGACAAAATTTTTTTGGGTGGAATTTGGGACAAATTTAATAAGGACAAAACTTATATCAAGTTCCTTATATTCTTGTTATCAAGTTCTCCAATCGACATTTGACACATGGTAAAAATTTTATACATGACCAATCATGATAGAGAGAGAATATTAAACACCACTTTTTGCATGACCAATCATTGAAGAGAGAGAATGTAATTAAAACTTGTGATTGGAGGAACTTGATAGCAAGAATATAAGAAACTTAATATAAATTTTTTCCATTTAAAAATTACAAAAACATATAAAATTGATCTTAAGGAAATAAAATATTTAATACCAATTTAAGATCTATCCCATATATGCATTGGAGACCAATTTAAAGTCTTGACTTAATTAAAATATATCAATAGATTTTGGGGTCAATGAGGATGAACATTACCCAGAAAAAAGGGAAATGACAGAGTTGTCGAAACCTTGGGAATTCATTATTATCATTCTATACAACTTGTTATAATTTATAATTGAAAACTACAAAGCTGGATTAGGATAAATCTAACCTTGAGTTCACAGTAGAGGGCAGTTTCCGGCCAGTAGGGGTCGTCGGAACCTGCAAACGAGAATGCACAGGGGGTTCCCTGCGATTCTTCTCCGATGCTTAAGTTAGTGAGAGAAAGCTGGAGAGTTTGAATATTTTTAGAGAGAGAGAGTTGTTACCTTGGAAAGGCTTCCCCCTTTTCCTTTTATCCTCCTTCCCTTTTGTCTCATGTTCGTACGAGGTCTCTCTCTGAGACGTTGGGGGTGTACTCGGGATGTGTGGGGAAAAGGGGGTTGGTGTAGGTTTCTGCTTTTGACGTGACAGCTATCACTGCCAGGGTACGGTGGGATTTCCAACCTTCTCTCCTGGTTGTCAGTGATAGCCAAGAGTGCTTTTCATGGTTTGGTCTGCGCGCAGGGGGCGTTTTAGTCCTTTTGCGTGTCCTTCTTGTCCTGTCACGTGCTTTCACGGATCCTAGCATTTAATGCCAATATCTTGGCATTAAATGCTTGAGT
>QANZ01032704.1:0-18948 GCA_003254925.1 Chamaecrista fasciculata
ATATTAATTTAATTAAACAAAAAAATTATAATATTATTATTTTTTTAATTACAATATTCCTCATTCTTCAATCATACTCGTCTCTTATATTATTATAGAAAGAGTAATGCTATAAAAAATCCATCGCTTAAGCAATGGACTTTTTATAGTCTATCTCTCTCTATCAAATAAAAAAATTGAATATAAAACTTTGATGTGAGAGTGATTGATAGAGAGAGATAAACCGTAAAACTCTATTACTTGAGCAATACAGTTTTTTATTGAGGAATGATAGAAAATTAATGAAATGGGCATAAAATAAGACAATCTCAGATATTGTATTTTCTTCAGTTTTCGGTTATTCTGAGTTTGGATATGTTCTATATATGTGGACAGTGGTTTTATCCATATTTTTTTGTCAAACTAAAGGACTCCTAAATCTAATATCGGTAATGTATTGAATGGAGAAAATACAAAATGGCCCACGTGTATGTACAGGATGGAAAAATATAAGGTTAAAGGGTCAATCTAGTCCTAAATGTATGCCTTAATATTCATTTTGGTCCATTATATTTCAAAATATTCAAATTGCTCCTAAATATTTGCAAAATGTTTCATTTTGGTCCCAAGTAGTGAATATGGCTTGTTTAGAGCTACGTATTGTTCCCTAAGAATACTTTCTCTATCTTGTTGGGTTAAAGGGTTAATTTGGTCCTAAATGTTTGCCCTAATGTTCATTTTGGTCCACCATTAATCATTTTGCTAATATTTAGGACCATTTTGAGCATTTAAAAAAATAATGGACCAAAATGAATATTAGACCATACATTTAGGACCAAAATGAACCTTTCACCACACATTTTATTACAATTTAGTGTTGTTTTGTAATTTGCTATTTGGTCCTCAAACTATTATTTCTTGTCGTTGAATTTCATAAATAGACCCCATTATTAATGATTGGGGTTTTCTACAAGGCCCGAGTTATCATTTACACATGTTAGAGATTGATTAATTGGAACAGTTCGAATTTATGGACCAAATTGTATGTCAAAAAATAATTCCAATATTATTTTCATTTTGACCCATAATCTCATTCACTTGGATTTGGATTGACCCCTAACCCTCAATCCAAAATTTTCACATCCTCACAATTTCCAATACCATATCACACTTCCCAATATCATCTCATCTCAATATTATTTCAATCAAAACACAACCAAACACCTATCATCTCATCTCATTATTTCCTACCATTTCTACCCCTATACAAATTACAAAAATCCATCAACTTATTTCTATCAACCATAATCATTACATACCCTTTTATATAATTTCACACCCTATTTAACATCATTATCACTAAAATCACCCAAACACTAATACATCATCTCATCTCATCCAATTAAAAAATAATCTCATCCCATACATACCCTAAATCAATTTGACTAATCTAAACCAAACTAAAGCAAAATTAATTGATTGGCGTGGTTGATTTCCTTAGTCCAGCAAATCGGAAGCATCCGTCTTCCGAAACGCATCAACATGAGCCAACCCAGCTGCCAAAGATTTATTTGGGAAAATGTTATCAGCTTTCAACCTCTCCCTCATACCATATGCTGGTTTCTTGGCATTTATATAAGCCTGAACAAGAGCATGGTAAAGGCATATAGAAGAGTTATGCCCAACTTGTCTCATTCTGTAGAAAATGTTTTCCGAATTACGGATGTCACCCTTCCGTGCATACTGATCTAACACAACCATGTAGGACGAAAACAATGGCTTCATTTGCCTCTGTTGGACTGCCTTCTGCAAAACAGAGTCTGCCTTCTCCACTTCGCCTGCTCGAACATAAAGTTTCACAAGTGCATGCCATGTCAATGGGCCCATCCGGCACCCACTACCCGCCATTCGCTTAATAAGATCCTTACCCTTAACTAGCATCCCGTTATTTGTATAAACATTGAGGAGTAAAGTAAAGTGCCTGGAAGTAATTCTGTTCCATTTATCCATCACTATCTCAAAAACTTTCTCTGCTTCTTCAACTTTCTTCAATTTTCCCCAAGCTTCAATAGCAGCTATACTCTCACCCAACTCAGGATTTGATTCACAGACCTTCCAAATCCTCTCAACATCGTCAGCCTTTCTCAGGTCGGCATAAAGTGGAAGCAAAACACGGCACATCCATCGATTTTCTTTTATGTCTTCCCCTTCCATCTCTCTCAAAATATCTTCAGCTTTTTTTGTGAGCCCAGCTTTGACATAACATCTGACCAGGATTCGCTTTACTCTCGTGTCTGGCTCAATGCCTTCAGCCCTCATTGTTTCGACAATTTGATCCATTCCAGCAATATCATTGGTCAGGCCTTTTGTATTTATTAAGATTTGATAAGTGAATAGATTAGGTTTGACATTCTCTTTTTCCATTAACAATAAAACATCAGCTATTTTCTTCCTATCAATCCTCCGATACAAAAGAAGCAATTGGTTGCAAGCAAATGATGTGAGAGGGAACTCTAAATCCCTCATTTTATTGAATACTTCCTCAGTCTTTTTCTCGTTGCGCTGTATAACACAGTTAGCCAGCAAAGTTCGGTAAACAAGCTNTTAAGATTTGATAAGTGAATTGATTAGGTTTGACATTCTCCTCTTCCATTAACAATAAAACATTACCTATTTTCTTCCTATCAATCCTCATATACAAAAGAAGCAATTGGTTGCAAGCAAATGATGTGAGAGGGAACTCTAAATCCCTCATTTTATTGAATACTTCCTCAGTCTTTTTCTCGTTGCGCTGTATAACACAGTTAGCCAGCAAAGTTCGGTAAACAAGCTCCCCTCTAAAAGATTCTGGAATACTCTCTATGTAATTCTCTGCCTTATGGAAACCATCAAGTTTGGCAATCAGATCCACCATAGATGAATATTCTTTCTCAGTAAATTCAAATTTATTTTTTTCCTTTAGCCACTCTAAAAGCTGCAGAACCAACAAAGAATCAATATATATAAAATTATGCAACAAAACATCCAATTGTAAAACAGGAAACTAAACCAGGTAAATAATAATATAGTAAAAGACCCAATTTACTATACATATAATGCCCTTCTAGAACAGTAATAGGTATGGGACGCAATCTGGATCCTTCTATGTTAAAGGGTAATAACCAATAAGACATCACATGTGGAGAGGGTGATAAAAACAAGTGCGTTAATTCCGCAAACTCAATGGGGTTCACCATCCAAATAAGTCCAACATAATTTCTATCTCCTCGGGTTATAGTAACATGTTACCACCACACATGAGAGCACCCAAATTGCGTAATACATGCTCTAACTTCTATCAACTATCAAGTAAACTATTTTCCACATCTCAAGGACTAATTCATCCCCAAAGGCTGAGGCTGTACAATGAAGACTCATTTTCATTAATAACTCCAATACACCGACCCACACTTACTGGAGAGCTCTTTGGCTTGAAGCATAGAGAACCATATCTTGAGCTGAAATTAAAATTAATAATAAAGAGTGGGGACAACAATGATCAAACTGCAGACACCTTGGTTGATGTGACAGAGGGCTAATACCATATTGGCCCATCCCAAAGTATTAGAATGGTGAAGGCCCTACATATGTTTCATTAGGAAGTATTCCCCCTCATTGAAACATTTCTATCTGATCAATTTGTCACAGATGCTCATCACTAAACTCCATCCCTTCCAGCAATAACTACTATGATTTACAGTCTTGATAACTAAATTCAACATAAGCATTATTTAGCTATAGAGTGACATTTGCAGAGAAGTTATGTTACTGACGGAAAAATAACAATAAAATAGCATAGCTAGAAAGATTAGTCGAATGCTATTAAATACTAACAAAAGTGAAGTAATGGAAATTCAAGTTAGATCACTGACAAAATAATTCAAAACTTTCACTGTGCAAATTGGATGCAAATATAAATTTGTTCTTTACCTGCAAAGCCCTCCTATACATTCCACCCCTGAGAAGACTAAACATGGCTGATGAGACCTCAGACCTACTTAGTTCTTTCCCCTCTTTAACCCAATTTTCTAGAATAGAATGTATAGACGAAGCTGGGGTAGTTATGATTGCCTTGGCTAGGTTTGATACAGCTCGCATAGCGGGTTTTGACTTTTTCTCTGTTGGATCACTCTCAGTATCTGATAACCCCAGCTCATTTGGTTCCTCAGCACCCTCCTCCTCTTCAGATAGGTCTGGTTCAGAAGTCAATTCATTATTATTCCCCCCAGTAGGTGTCTCCAATTCAGAAAATCCATCTTCCAAATCATCATCAGCTTTTGTGCTTTTTGCATCAGCTTGTGAAGAAAGTTCACGTCTACTCACAAAAAGTCTCAGGGAAGCAAATCCTGAGTGGTATTGAACTGTGTTCAATAACAGAGATCTATTATACATTATTGGAGAACACTCAGTGAAAGAGGTCTCCTCTTCCACGCAAGCAATTGGCGTTAATTTGACACAACAGGCGCGAGCAGTTCCTACATTGAATCCTTGGTTCCTAACAACAGATTGTAATCAATTATCACCATAAACTGCTACAGTTATAAAAATATAACAAACATACGGTCCCAGAAATAAACAACAGTCTCTCTGCATTATACTCAAGTCACGGCATTACGAGGAGCAAATATTTAAAAAGAACCAAAAAGGAGTGCAAAGTTCATATTAGAAATCGTAGACAAGAGAGGCGTGGTTGATAAAAACCACATATCAAAGAAACAGTAATAAACTTTTCTGACCGCTTGTTAATATTAAATCGTTGTTAGGGCTTCAGTTAGTCCCACTCGGCATTGCTATTTCAGGATGCAGAATGCAACCATTACGATCGTTACCGAAGAGAGACTAAAAAATAATAAACAGCGAGACTACGTAGAGAGGAGCTGGGAAGCAAGAAGCATTAGGCAGGCGTATGATTTAGCCCAGCTTCCTCGAGGGACAAGAAAGAGAAGAGAAGACAAATGGAGTCCATGAAAACACACCAAAAAGATGTTATGGAGAGTTACCTGAGAGGAACCGAAGCTCGACGAAGAGCCCACATGGTAAGACTGCACTTTCGTTGAGAAAGCGAAACGATAATGGATGGCAGGGTATGAAATGAAAGGTTAACTGCTGCCTTAAACCCTTAAAACCCTAAAATCCATTTCCATAGTTCTATTGTTCTGTGAAGTGAGCTATTTTTTTCCCCCTTTTTGGTGGAAGAGAAAGTTTAGATGAATTGCCTCTTGCCTGTGAGGAAGGCGACTGAGATCTTCTGTAGTTAAAACGTCCCCCGTTTTGCACTCACACATCAACGTTACTCCTTTTCTCCGTATTTGCCTTTTTGGCAGAAGTTGGAGGATTTTTTTTTTTTTAAAATATTTAATGTTTTTTAAAATTAACATAGTAATAATTATTTTTTTACCATTTTATCCCTATTAAAAGTCAAAGTTATTGAATTAGTGAGAGTAAATAAGAATAATTTAATAAGGATAATTTAGTCTTTTAATCTTATTTTCTCTTCATTCTAAATAAATTAATTATTTTTTTAGTCTATGTTAAAAACAAGTATTTTGGGATGGAGGAAGTAAAACATAACATTTCATTTGATGAATAGTGAATTTTGTAAATCAAGTCACCACATGTCAAAATTACAATGAAAGAGATAAAATCGGACAGTAATAAATGTTCCAACTACGGAGAACTCTTGAAAGATCTAAATTCAGATCCGATTTTGTGATAGGTTTATGAAGGCTATGGCATACAATCGGATTAAAACTCAAGATTTTGTAAGTTATTAGCTAATTTCTTAGATCAAGCTTTATAAAACATAAGAAAATAAAAGAATAAATTAATAATTTAGTCTCTAAATGATCATTGAGTTAAAAATTCAATTTTTGAAAGATTAAAATGTATAATTTAATTCTTAAAAAATTAAAATGATATATTAATTAGTCTTTTTTTTAAGGAGTAATATACGTTTTTAATTATTCAGGGACTAAAAAGTATATTGTTTTAATTTTTTAGGAGTTAAATGTGTATTTTAATCTTTCAAACACCGAGTTATCAACTTGATAATCTTTCAAAGACTAAATTATTAATTTATTCAAAATAAAAACTATACATAGAGTACTTTCTTATGTCCTTCTAAACATTCTTGTGATTACAATAAAGGGCCATTTAGTAAAACTATTTTCTATAGATGTCATGGCACTTCGCGCAATAGATTCACAAATCACAATCAATGGTTTTGTTTAAGAAAATGTTGAGAAATAAGTAGAAACTAAGCAAATTAAATTCATATTCAGATAAATTATACTTTTGGTATTCTATAATTTGATCTCATTTTATATTAGTACCATGTGATTTAAAATGTGACACTTTGAGTTATTCATTTGGTACCCTGAACAATTTTTTCGTTAGTTTTGGATGAAATTTCTCACATGACCAGACATGCGCTCGCTAAAACTCAATTTTGTCTAACGTTTTGGCACAACAAAGATCAAACTTCACTAAACCAAAACCAAGATATCATAATCTCATACACTTTCATTAATTGGAATCATAAATAAGCATCAAAAGATGCATATTCTCATGTGTTTGATTTTTGTTGTGGTAAAATGTTGGACAAAATTGAGTTTTAGTGAGCCCACATGCAAGTCATGTGCCAAATTTCATCTAAAACTAATGAAATAATTGTTCAAGGTACCAAACGGGTAATAACAAAAACCTCAATATACCAAAGTGTCACGTTTTAAATCACAAGATATAATCTCAACTGAACTAAAAAAATATTTTTCAAAAGTGAACAAATAATTCCAAACTCAGCGAATTTAAACTTGAAATGAAATAAATATGAATAATTTTATTTGTTTTAACGAAAAATAAACAATTCACTTGTTAATCGCGGCATAAAATACTCGCCAAAAAACTTGTAATTCTGAGTCGTTACATTTCGAGTCTTAGGGCACCGTAAAAATTGTTGGATGTGATGAGAAAATTTATATAAGGTTAGGTTATAAATTTATTATTATTTTTTTATTTATAACTTTTATTTTAACAATTATTTTTATGATTAATTATGAAAATAAGCATATTGTGTATTTTTCCATCCATTTACTAGATTCTAAATCAGTAGAACACTCAGTTTACAAGAATAACAAGATTCAATTATGGGTGATAAAAGACCGAACTAAATCAATTTGACTAATCTAAACCAAACTAAAGCAAACTTAAACTAAATTGAACAAAAAAAGTTTGATTTAATTAAAGAGACATCAAAACTAATTGATTTAATTCGGTTTGAAGTATATCAGATGATGGTTGCACGGAAGAAAGAAAGTTGAGAGTAAAAAGCAGGAGGAACAAGGGAGGTAGGATTGGTTTGGTTGATTTCTTAGTCCAGCAAATCGGAAACAGCCGTCTTCCGGAACGCATCAACTTGAGTCAACTGAGCTGCCATAAATTTATTCGGGAACATGTTATCAGCTTTCATCCTCTCCCTCATACCATATGCTGGTTCCTTGGCATTTATATAAGCCTGAACGAGAGATTGGTAAAGGCTTATCCGAGAGGTATAACCAACTTGTCTCATTCTGAAGAAAATCTTTTCTGAATTATGGATGTCACCCTTTCGTGCATACTGATCTAACACAGCCATGTAGGAACGAAACAATGGCTTCAATTGGTTCTGTTCGGCTGCCTTCTGCAAAACAGAGTCTGCCTTCTCCACTTCGCCTGCTTGCACATAAAGTTTCACAAGTGCATCCCATGTCAATGGCCCGATCCGGCACCCACTATCCGCCATTAGCTTAATAAGATCCTTACCCTTAACTACCATCTTGTTATCTGCATAAACCTTGAGGAGTAATGTATAGTGCCTGGAATTAATTCTGTTCCATTTATCCATCACTATCTCAAAAACTTTCTCTGCTTCTTCAACTTTCTTCAATCTTCCCCAAGCTTCAATAGCAGCCAAACACTCACCAAACTGAGGATTTGATTCACAGACCTTCCAAATCCTCTCAACATCATCAGCCTTTCTCAGGTCGGCATAAAGAGGAAGCAAAACACGGCACACCTTTCGATTTTCTTTCATGTCTTCCCCTTCCATCTCTCTCAAAACTTCTTCAGCTTTTTCTTCAAGCCCAGCTGAGATATAATGTCTGACCAGGACTTCCTTTACTCTCATGCCTGGCTCAATGCCTTCAGCCCTCATTGTTTCGACAATTTGATCCATTCCAGCAATATCATTGGTCAGGCCTTTTGCATTTATTAAGATTTGATAAGTGAATGGATTAGGTTTGACATTCTCTTTTTCCATTAACAATAAAACATCAGCTATTTTCTTCCTATGAAACCTCTGATACACAACAAGCAATTGGTTGCAAGCAAATGCTGTAAGAGGGAACTCTAAATCCCTCATTTTATTGAATACTTCCTCAGCCTTTTTCGGGTTGAACAGACAGTTAGCCAGCAAAGTTCGGTATACAAGCTCCCCTCTAAAAGATTCTGGAATACTCTGTATGAACTTCTCTGCCTTATGGACACCATGCTTTTTGGCAATCAAATCCACCATAGATGAATATTCTTTCTCAGTAAATTCAAATTTATTTTTTGCCTTTAGCCAATCCAAAAGCTGCAGAACAAACAAAGAATCAATATATATGAAGTTATGCCACAAAACATACAAATGTAAAACAGGAAACTAAACCAGGTAAATACCTATTCTAGTAAAATAGTTGAATGTAAATCATAATATAGTATAACTCCCAATTGACTATACATATACATGCTCTTCTATAACAGTAATAGGTATGCCACACAATCTGGATCCTTCTATGTGAAAGGGTAATAATCAATAAGACATCACATGTGGAGAGAATGAAAAAAACAAGTGTTAACTCCACAAACTCAACGGGCTTCACCATCCAAATAAGTACAACATAATTTCTATCTCCTTGGGTTATAGTAACATGTTACCACCACACACGAGAGCACCCGACTTGCGTAGTACATGCTCTAACTTCTATCAACTATCAAGCAAACTATTTTCCACATCTCAAGGACTAATTCATCCCCAAAGGCTGAGGCTGTACAATGAAGACTCATTTTCATTAATAACTCCAATACACCCACCCACACTTACTGGAGAGCTCTTTGGCTTGAAGCATAGAGAGAGCACATGCGCATCTTAGTACCATATCTTGAGCTGAAATTCAAATTAATAATGAAGAGTTGGGACAACAATGATCAAACTTCAGACATCTTGGTCAGTGGCAGAGGTCTAATACCATATTGGCCCATCCCAAGGTATTAGAATGGTGAAGGCATTACATATGTTTCATTAGGAAGTATTCCCCCTCATTAAAACATTTCTATCTGATCAATTAGTCACAGATGCTCATCACTAAACTTCATCCCTTCCAGCAATAACTACTATGATTTAGAGTCTCAAAAATTAAATTCAGCATAAACATTATTTAGGTATAGAATGACATTTGCAGAGAAGTTATGTTACTGAAGGAAAAATAACAATAAAATAGCATAGGAAGATCAGTCAAATGCTATTAAATACTAAATACTAACAAAAGTGAAGTAATGGAAATTAAAGTTAATTTACGGGCAAAATAATTCAAAACTTTTACTGTGCAAATTGGATGCAAATATAAATTTGCTCCTATACCTGCAAAGCCCTCCCATACATTCGACGCTTGCGAAGAATAGAAAGGGCTGATGAGACCTTAGAACTACCTAGTTCTTTCCCCTCTTCAACCCACTTTTCTAGAGCAGAATGTATAGACAAAGCTGGGGCATCAATGATTGCCTTAGCTAGGTCTGATCCAGCCGTCATCGCCAGTTTTGACTGTTTTTCTGTTGGATCACTCTCAGTATCTGATAACCCCAGCTCATTTGGTTCCTCAGCACCCTCCTCCTCTTCAGATAGGTCAGGTTCAGAAGTCAATTCATTATTATTCTCCCCAGTAGGTGTCTCCAATTCAGAAAATCCATCTTCCAAATCATCATCATCTTTTGTGCCTTTTGCATCAGCATGTGTCGAAAGTTCACGTCCACTCACAAAAAAATTCAGGGAAGCATATCCTAAGTGGTATTGAACCGTGTTCAATAACCGAGATCTATTATACATTATTGGAGAACACTCAGAGATACCAGTCTCATCTTCCACACAAGCAATTGGCGTTAATTTGATACAACAGGCGCGAGCCGTTCCTACTTTGAATCCTTGGTTCCTAGGAACAGATTGGAATAAATTATCACCATAAACTGCTACAGTTATAAAAATATAACAAACATATAGTCCCAGAAATAAACAACAGTCTCTCTCCATTATACTCAAGCCACGACATTACGAGGAGCAGATATTTAAAAAGAACCAAAAAGCAGTGCAAAGTTCATATTAGAAATGGTAGACACGAGAGGCGTGGTTGATAAAAATCACATGTCAAAGAACCAGTAATAAACTTTTCTTACTGCTTACTAATATTAAATCGTTGTTAGGGTCTTCAATTAGTCCCTTTAAGGAGGCAGAATGTAAACCATTACGATCGTTACCTAAGAGAGACAATAGAAGTATAAACAACGAGACTACGTAGAGGGGAAAAAATATTAAATCGTTGTTAGGCAGGCGTATGATTTAGCCCAGCTTCCTCGAGGGACAAGAAAGAGAAGAGAAGACAAATGGAGTCCATGAAAACACACCAAAAAGACGTTGTGGAGAGTTACCTGAGAGGAACCGAAGCTCGACGAAGAGCCCACATGGTAAGACTGCAATTTCGTTAAGAAAGCGAAACGAGGTTGGATGGCAGGGTATGATGAAACGAAAGGGTAGCTGCTGCCTTAAACCCTTAAAACCCTAAAGTCCATTTCTATTGACCTGTGAAGAAGTGAAGTGACTATTTTATTATAATTTTTTTTTCTTTTTGTTGGACGAAAAAGTTTAGAATTTAGGGTGTGTTTGGTTTAACATTATCTTTTCATTACAATCTCATTATCCTCATTTTCATTATATAACTTAAGCTACACTGCTATATGGGTGTTTGTTTTCTAATTATAAAGTCATTACAAAAATATCACTTCATTACAAGCTCATTTCATTACATATTTCATATCCAATTACTAACATACCCCTACTCAAATACCTATAATTACCTATACTCTAATACAAATATAAAAAAACTATTAAGCAAAATAGTAATTTTCAATACCCTCATTTATTACACTTACAACTTTCTCTCTCCACTCATCATTTTTTCTTTTTTCTTCCTTTTTTTTCTTATTCACCCCCTCTCTCTCACATATATATTTTATAATTATAATATATATATATATATATAAATTTCGGCCAAATATATATATACATATTATAATAATATAATGTGTACATATATGTCACACACTCACGTATTCATATATATAATATAATAATATATAAATATTTTTTATTTTATAAATATATTATATTATACTATATATAATTTATAATTTATATTAATTTAAAATAAAATAATTCAACTCATGTTATTTACATTTTAGTCCATGATATAAAATATATAATTCAGACGCCAAAAATATACATTTTGGTCTCTCCTCCAGTATATATATGGGTATACGAGAGAGGCAGATAGTGGAAGAAGAGTGGATGGTGCGATGTGCTCATGCGTGAAGATCAACGGTCATATTATTACCCGCAAAAAGACAAACCGTTTTGATTAATATATAATTTTTGGTCCCACATTTTTTTCGTGGATAACATTTTGGTCCTTCAATTTATTTTTTGGAGGAAAGTTTGCAATATAGAAACCCAATCGTTGATGAATGCAATTTTTTACGGGTCAAGAGATATATTTCACTTTCGTAAGGACCGATTCGTTCAATTTATATAAAATCATAGACCAAATGGTAGGTTTTTAAAAATTTTCATGTTATTTACATTTTGGTCCTTTCATTTCATTACATAATACTACTCCAACCTTCATTACAAATATTCACATCTAGCACAAATTCCGAGACAATTTCATTACCATTTCATTTCATAACCACCACAACCAAAAAGTCAAAATTTTTTTTTTTTTATTTCTATCTATTTCCATTATCAATTATCAATTCTACCCCTATACAATTTTAAAAAACCCATATATTTATTTCAACCAACCACAATCATTACATACCCTTTTTCATAATTTCACATCCTATTTTTTTCATTACATCTCAAACCAATCCAAACACCATTTTCATTACATAATTTTCTCATTACCATTTCATTACATAAAATCATCATTTCATTACCTACTTCTAATCCAAACACACCCTTAGATGGGTTGGGTGTTCGACACTCATCAAGGCGAGGGCCAAGGGCGCGGTGGGATTAGAATTTACGTGTTATGAGCTAATTCTTTTATAATTGGAATAATCTTTATTGAAAATTTAAAAAGACAGGTTTTCTCAAAAAAAAAAAAAAAAAAAAACCAAAGCCAGATTATTTAAAAAGTATTTTCTTGTGTCCCTCAACTTTCTCGTAATTACAATAAAGCGCCTATTAGTTTTCTATTTTCTATATATGTGGTCAAAACAAAAATACCTACTTTTAAAGTACTATTTGGCTTACTTTCCCGACCACTTCATTTGGGTAGAGAAAGAACTTGTGAAGAGTAAGACATAGCTTTGACTTTATCGTATTCATACTTAAAACGAGAGAGATATAACTAACTTTATGAAATGAACAACTCACTTTTGGGCCCAATTTTATATGTCTGATTTAATCTCATTTGTTGACGACTTCAACTGGATAAAGAAAGAATTTGTCAAGAATAATCTATAATTTTGATTTCGTTGCATTTTAACTTGAAACGAAATAGATATAATCATATTTAGTAGTTAAGAACTAAAACAAAACTTTTGAAACAACATTAAGGGTCAAAATGAAAAAAAAAAGTATATTAAGGAATAAAATTGAAGTTAAAATTTAGGGACTCAAATGATATTTTGGCCATTGAAAATTTGTGATCGGCTTTTTGGTAACTAGACCTAGTCATTAGCCGGGCTTTAAGGTATAATAACACTTAAAAAGTAGGTCTAAGACTGGGATCGAGCCCATTTTTATTCAGCCAAGCTTAACCCGTTTTTTGCAAATATGAGCCCGTTTTTATTCGGACTTTTTTTTTCAATTTTTTAAATTATATAATCAATCAATTAATTAAATATTTCATTGCATATTTTATATTCCACAATTTATCCATAAATGAATCGCACAATAAAATTTAAGTTACAATTCAAACAATTTAAATTTTATAACTTATAAAATTATCAAGTTTACACAACAAACATCATTTTATAGTTTGATTAATAATTATACTATATAAGGTAAATTACACTTTGGTACCCTGTTCTATGAAACGATTTCACGTTGATACCTTGTTCTTTCAAAAGTGACACTTTGGTACCCTGTTCGTTGCACCGTTAATATTTTGGTATATTGTTCATTCAAAAGTGATATTTTGGTACCCTGTTCTTTGCACCGTTAACACTTTGGTACTCTTGTTTTATGGACCAATTTCACTTTGGTACCATGTTCTTTCACGATTTTGTTACCCTGTTGTTCTATCTTTGTCATGGTACCAAAGTGTTAGTGATGCAAAGAATATGGTATCAAAATGTCACTTTTAAAAGAACAAGGTACCAAAATGTTAACGATGGAAAGAAGGATATCAAAGTGTAATTTACCCTATTATATGTAGTAGATATTGTAAAGGAAAATTGTCAATCATATATATTATATAGTAGATATTGTATTTTGTGAAATATAAACTATTTTATCATATAAAATATATAATTATATACGATATAATATATATAACTGTCCTATTTNTGGATGAAATCAGCTGAATGAAGGAATCACTCTCCCCTCTTACTTTTCTCTATTCTTTGAGTATTCATATTTCTTATATTTTATAACAATTTCAAAATTATAAAATATATACATATTATTTGAGCTCAGGCTTTCGGCCCGAGCTTGAAAATAAGCTCGAGCTCGGGCTGGATAATATTCAAGCTTTTAAAATTTGAGTTCTTTTTTGTTCGGACTTTTATTTTCAGACCCATATTATATTTTTGTCAAATTGGACTACTCAAGTCAAAAGGGCTTTGAGACTCATCATCAGGTCTAGTAGTAACAAAATGAGTCTCAAAGCTGAATAACAAGATTTTTCTATTTCTTTAACATATTCTAGGTCAACCCTCAAATTGATTCCAAATATATTAGGTAAATTTCAAATTGTCTTAAATGTTTTATTTTTTTCAAATTGATACTACATATTTTCATAATTCATCAAATTTCGATTTAACCTCATTTGTTATTAGTTTCAATTGGATAGGAAAACAACTTTTCAAAAGTTAGCACATAATTTCAAAATCGTCGCATTCGAATTTAAAATGAGAGAGACATGATCAATTTTGTTTATTTAATTATAAAATAAGTGACTCACTTTCACTTTCGATACCTAATATGATAATGTTTGCTAAAATGAACACATGCAATCATAAATTCATTAGTTTGAGAGTAATTTGAGAAATAATAAAAATATATAAGACCAACTTGAAATAAAATGAAATATTCAAACTAAATCGAACAATATACGAAATGATTTGAATAAAAATACATCAAAATTAATTGATTTGATTCAATTAAGGGTTTGAAGTACTAGTATTTATCTGATGATGGTTGCATAGAAGAAAGAAGTAGAGAGTGAGAAGCAGGAACACCAGAGCTGCCATAAGATCTATTTGGGATTGGTCTGATAAATTTCCTCAGTCAAGCAAATCGGAAACAGCCGTCCTCCGAAACGCATCAACTTGAGCCAACTGAGCTGCCAAAGATTTATTTGGGAAAATATTATCAGCTTTCATCCTCTCCCTCATACCATATGCTGGTTTCTTGGCATTTATATAAGCCTGAACAAGAGCTTGGTGAAGGCTTAACCGAGAGGTATAACCAGCTTCCCTCATTCTGTAGACAATCTTTTCCGCATTATGAATGTCACCCTTCCGTGCATAATGACCTAACAAAACCATGTAGGAAGTAAACAATGGCTTCAATTGATTCTGTTGGGCTGCCTTCTGCAAAACAGATTCTGCCTTCTCCACTTCGCCAGCTTGCACATAAAGTCTCACAAGTGCATGCCATGTCAATGGCCCGATCCGGCACCCACTATCCGCCATTCGCTTAATAAGATCCTTACCCTTAACTAGCATCTTGTTATCTGCATAAACCTTGAGGAGTACTGAAAAGTGTCTGGAAGGAAATCTCGTCCATTTTTTAGTCATTATCTCAAAAACTTTCTCTGCTTCTTCAACTTTCTTCAATCTTCCCAAAGCTTCAATAGCAGCAACACACTCATCCATCCGAGGATTTGATTCACAGGCCTTCCAAATCCTCTCAACATCATCATCCTTTTTCAGGTCGGCATAGAGAGGAAGCAAAACATGGCACATCCATCGATTTTCTTTTATGTCTTCCCCTTCCATCTCTCTCAAAACATCTTCAGCTTTTTTTTTAAGCCCAGCTGAGATATAATGTCTGACCAGGGTTCCCTTTACTCCGATGTCTGGTTCAATGCCTTCATCCCTCATTGTTTCGACAATTTGATCCATTCCAGCAATATCATTGCTCTGGCCTTTTGCATTTATTAAGACTTTATAACTGAATAGAGTGGGTTTGACATTCTCTTTTTCCATTAACAATAAAACATCAGCTATTTTCTTCTTATCAGTCCTCTGATACAAAAGAAGCAATTGGTTGCAAGCAAATGCTGTAAGAGGGAACTCTAAATCCCTCATTTTATTGAATACTTCCTCAGCCTTTTTCCCGTTGAATTGGCTAACACAGTTAGCCAGTAAAGTTCGGTAAATAGGCTCCTCTTTAAAAGATTCTGGAATACTTTCTATGTACTTCTCTGCCTTATGGAGACCATGCAGTTTGGCAATCAAATCCACCCGAGATCCATATTCTTTCTCAGTAAAATCAAATTGATTATTTACCTCTAGCCACTCTAAGAGCTGCAGAACCAACAAAAAATCAAGATATATGAAGTTATGCAACAAAACATCCAATTGTAAATCCGGAAATTTAAACCAGGTAAATATAATGTACATAATAATATAGTAAAACACCCAGTTTACTATATATACAATGACCTTCTAGAACAGTAATAGGTATGGGACACAATCTTGATCCTTCTATGAGAAAGGGCAATAACTAATAAGACAGCAAATGTGGAGAGGGTGATAAAAACAAGTGTGTTAACTCCATACACTCAATGGGGTTCACCATCCAAATAAGTCCAATATAATTTCTATCTCCTTGGGTTATAGTAACATGTTACCACTTTACATGAGAGCATCTAAATTAGTATGAGACATGCTCTAACTTCTATCAACTATCAAGTAAATTATTTTCCATATCTCAAGGACTAATTCATCCCAAAGTATTAGAATGGTGAAGGCGTTACATATGTTTCATTAATAACTCTTAACACGATAAAGGAAGTAATCCCCCTCATTAAAACATTTGTAACTGATCAATTTCACATAGATGCTCATCACTAAACTCCATCCCTTCCAGCAATAACTACTATGATTTAGAGTCTTAATAATTAAAGTATTAAACTCAACGTAAGCAATATTTAGCTATAGAGTGACAGTTGCAGAGAAGTTATGGTACTGAAGGAAAAATAACAACAAAATAGCATAGCTACAAAGATTAGTCAGTCAAATGCTATTAAATACTAACAAAATTTACGTAATGGGAATTCAAGTTAATTTACGGGGAAATAATTCAAAACTTTCATTCACTGTGCAAACTGGATGCAAATATAAATCTGGTCCTTTACCTGCAAAGCCTTCCCATACATTCGACGCCTGCGAAGACTAAACATGGCCGATGAGACCTCAGACCTGCGTAGTTCTTTCCCCCCTTCAACCCACTTTCTTAGAGTAGAATGTATAGACAAATCTCGGGCATCTAAAATTGCCTTGGCTAGGCCTGATTCAGTCGTCATCCTCCGTTTTGACTTTTTCTCTGTTGGATCACTCTCAGTATCTGATAACCCCAGCTCATTTGGTTCCTCAGCACCCTCCTCCTCTTCAGATAGGTCTGGTTCAGAAGTCAATTCATCATTATTCTCCCCATTAGTTGTCTCCAGTTCAGAAAATCCATCATCCAGATCATCATCATCTTTTGTGCTTTTTGCATCAGCTTGTGAAGAAAGTTCACGTCTACTCACAAAAAATTTCAGGGAAGCATATCCTGAGTGGTATTGAACTGTGTTCAATAACAGAGATCTATTATAGATTATTGGAGAACACTCAGAGTTAGAGGTCAACTCTTCCACGCAAGCAAGTGGCGTTAATTTGACACAACAGGCGCGGGCAGTTCCTACTTTGAATCCTTGGTTCCTAACAACAGATTGTAATATATTATCACCATAAACTGCTGCACTCATAAAAATATAACAAGCATACAGTCCCAGAAATAAACAACAGTCTCCCTGTATTATACTCAAGTCACGACATTACGAGGAGCAAATATTTAAAAAGAACCAAAAAGCAGTGCAAAGTTCATATTAGAAATGGTAGACACGAGAGGCGTGGTTGATAAAAACCACATGTCAAAGAACCAGTAATAAACTTTTCTTACTGCTTACTAATATTAAATAGTTGTTAGGGGCTTCAATTAGTCCCTTTAAGGAGGCAGAATGTAAACCATTACGATCGTTACCTAAGAGAGACAATAGAAGTATAAACAACGAGACTACGTAGAGGGGAGCTGGGAAGCAAGAAGCATTAGGCAGGCGTATGATTTAGCCCAGCGACAAGAAAGAGAAGAGAAGACAAATGGAGTCCATGAAAACACACCAAAAAGACGTTGTGGAGAGTTACCTGAGAGGAACCGAAGCTCGACGAAGAGCCCACATGGTAATACTGCACTTCCGTTGAGAAAGCGAAACGAGGTTGGATGGCAGGGGATGAAATGAAAGGCTTGCTGCTGCCTTAAACCCTTAAAACCCTAAAATCCGCTTCTATTGTTCTGTTAAGTGAAGTGAGCTAATTTCTGAAAATAGGAAAAGACGGACTATATATATAGAATATTTTCTCATGTGTCCCTGATATATTTTTTTTTTGTTAAAGGGTCATTTTGGTCCTAATTATATGACCTAATGTTCATTTTGGTCCATTATGTTTCAAAATGTTCAAATTAGTCCTAAATGTTTGTGAAATATTTCAATTTGATCTCAGCTATTGAATATGGCTTGTTTCAAATTCAAACGTTACGAATTTAGAGTTACGTATTGTTTTCGAAGAGTACTTTCTTTATCCAGTTGGGGCCATCAGCAATCGAGGTCAAATTGATCCTAAAAGTATACCTCTCATTTTATGGTCAAACAAGCAAAGTTGATTATATGTCTCGTTTTAAATTCGAAATCGACGAATTCAGAGCTATGAGTTCCTTTTAATAAGTCCTTTGAACTTGAAATGAGATACGAGAGAAATATGACCAAACTCAATAGTTTGGGACCAAAATGAAACACTTTATCAATATTTAAGATCAAAATGAATCATTTTGCCAACATTTAGGACCAATTTAAATATTTTGAAACATTTAGGACCAAAATGAACATAAGGGTATACATTTAGGACCAAAATGAACCTTTTACCTTTTTTTTTATAAACTGGTTCCGGGCTTGAATTTTATGTAGTACTTGAACTATTTATTATTTAGTACGCGAATTAAAAAATAATTTTAAAAATAGTATATTTGAAAATAGTTTTATTTCACGAAATTTATTTTTTAAAAACTTATTTAAAGAAGTGGGATTATATAACAGAATAATTTTTTCTAAATAATTTACTAAAGTACTTAACAAGGTTTTTCTATTTTTTTTT